>KV722386.1:1101-145352 GCA_001687445.1 Obba rivulosa | reverse complement strand
GAATAACACATGCCCGGGAACGGGCCCCGAGATAAGACTTTCGGCATCACTGCCGATTGGACTGCAGTTATTAATAGGTAAAGCTGTCGGCTCCGCCAGCAGCCGCTGACATTCTTTGTTGACACTATCAAGGCCCTGATGAGCTCTATAAAAGAGCAAAATGGGTGGGCGGATGGTTCCCCATCCCCCTCATTGGCCCTGTCACTCAGCTCACCAGCTACACACCGGACCCCCTTACCATCCAGTAAGCCCTTGTGTACAGACTCCCCATCCCCTCCCCCCCGAAGGGGGGGGAGGGTCTAACCACCACTGCACCTAGTCCCACCTCGCTGCCGTGTCACCCAAAATCCCAAAATCCAACAATTCCAACACGTCAGATGTAAATATACCGTAACAGCTAGTCCTCATGAACAAGTACCTCCTTTGCTCGAGCAAGGTAAACCTCAAAGCGCTCTTCAAAGCTTTCGCAAATCTGGCGGCACATACCACGTGCTGAAGGCACCGCATCAGCCGCAACAGCAATTGAGAGTCCTCCCGCATACGAGATGATACCCATACCCACCGTGCCTGCAGCAGAATCAGATATACGAACTGAGAAGTCCATCGAGGTACTTGCCTTTCCCTCCTTGTGGTGGAAGGGCTGTCCATTTGATAACTTCGACCCCCTCGAGCTCGATGGACTTCTTTGCAGGACCGGGTACACTGATGGAATCAAGGATCAGCGGGATCAGTCAAATGACGTGACTATGGTCACGCACTTCGTCAGGATGACAGGAACTGAGAGGATGTCAGTGGAGCACTAGAACCCTCGTATTGCATATGACTTACAAGACTGCATAAACATATCTATCAGTGGCTTCCGCACTCGTTTTGTCACTGAATCCCCTAGCCGCCGTGTTGAATTCGATAAAAAGGGGCGCAGGAAAATCGGCACTTGACCCGAGAGCTGGATGAGATGGAACCCAAGGAGCGGCCAGAGACTATGTTTGAGCAGCGACAGTTCTGCACGACAGTGATGTATGTGTGTGTACAGCGTGTGCACGGTAACACTGGAAGTGAGGTCGGTTGAGGGGTAGAGGTAGACAAGTGAGCCAGTGGAGAGATTCCGCATGGAGAAATCGCCGGGAGAGCGCACGCTGATTGGGCTGCCGTGTACTGATGTTAAAAATGTCACGACGGATGGATCCGGAGTACGCGATACGCACATGAAGAACCCAATTGGCGAAGGTAAGATACGACTCAACCAGCTCTTGACCCCCGTCCATCTTTTCGTCTGCCTCGGCTTCCTGTCGATCTCCTTCGCGATGACGTCCGCCATGATCGCGCACACGACATCATTAAGAGTTACATGGCCCGCTCTCTTCTTCCCGTCCTTCGCCGCACCGGGATATGCTCCGGAGAACGCTCGTTGGCAGATCTTGACATCGTCCATCCCAAAGGTACGTGAACTCGCAAATTCCCTCTCATGTACCCGTGGCCCTTGCTGCGCGCCGGTGAGCATCTCCACTCTCCAGCACGTCAAGAAGAATAGCATGCCCTGGTGTATCGCATGATACACACTCCATCCGAGTGCGACTACGGTTGAGACCAGATATGTTACCCAGAATAGCGCAGCGAACAGGACATGGAGAACCGGGGCAGTGTAACGGTTGGAGGCGAGAGGGTCGAGTGGGCGTAGAGACCTATTAATTTGAGATGGTCGGAGTGAACCCCGTCTTGCAGACTTGAGCTTCGAGGCAGAAGACGACATAAGTTCGATCAACTCGCTCTTGTACGAGGTGATCCAGAGTTGACTAAGCACAAAACCTTGCCCATCTGCAAGGGAATGATGTCTGCAGTCGTTAGAACAAGAATAGCAGAGAATATAGAATACTCACCCTCGAGTTATGGCTGCGCATTCGGCGCCATCTTCGTCGTGGTAGTTCTCGATGAGAATCATCTCCCACAACGGTCGGCGTAAATCCCATTCTTGTGCAATGAACTTCCCCATCTGTTAAAGCGCAAGTCAGATTATCTTAAGGCCGCCGTACTGCTGGATGAACAGACCAAATCGTTTAATTCCTGCTTCCCTGCTGGTTCGGGTAATGTCACTGCATGAACGTGATTGTTCATGTTGAACTCAGGGTTATCTTCGAAGCGTGCGCCGTGAAATCTACGCCCGACCGATGTCAGCCTTTGCTTGTACTTCGGAAAGCGTTCTGCCTGACGCATTGCGGCCTGCACGTGCACAAACAGATGGATCAGAGACCAGAGGACGACGGAAAACATGGGCATACATTCTTCAGCATGTCCAGAGATAGCTTTCCTCGCAAACTATACGTACTCGCACATACCTGTGCTCAATAAAGCGGCATGGAGAAGAAACAGGTCAGCGAACGAGAATGGGACGGACATCATTGCGTAGCTACAACTTACAGGATTGAAGTCGGTCGCCTCAGTCAAGAGCAGCCACATATTGTCAATCCCTCCAATGGTCTTCTTGCGTTCTGCGAGTTCGCGCTCTATCCAGTCGCCAGCAGACAGCAAGTACTTCGCGGCCCAGCCTGTGAGGCCTCCCGTGCGCTCGAGCTCGAGCAGTGACCACTGTAGTCTCTCTTCGACATTCTCGGGTGCGACAAGCTCGCCCTCGTCGCAAGGGTATTCGCCAGGCATCGATAGGTATCCGTCGACCGGCATGGTGGGTATCGTGTGTAAGGTGCGCTACGACGGCGACATTTGCAATGGACTCAGGCGCCACTACCGACGCGCCGCCGACGCGTGCCGCAACTCACAGGTCGGGGCAACTGACACGAAAGGCACTTAAAACATTATTTCATCTTGATTTCACTATGAACACATAACAGACTTGGAGCACTGACAGTATCTCTGCACCTGAACATCCAAACCGCACATGTTGATGCTGAACATTAAGCACGAAAACTGGGAGAAAAATGACAGAACAGCGAGAACTACGATGGCATGAAATCCGACAATCATGATATGTTGAGAGCAAGCCCTGAACTGGAAGTGGTTCGAGAAAACAAACGGCGTACAATGGCGTAACAGACTAATCAAACCAGACCTTCATCCTCCTCCGCCCTCTATGATCCGGGCACGAACGGCGCGAGGCCCGCCGCCTGCACCATGCCGGGGTTCTCTCTATTCAGCAGACCAATCAGACTGATGAGCTCCGCGCGAATCTCATCGGTGAGCATATCGGGCGCGCTGGGATCGAGCACGAACGCGAACACCTGGAGGAGCTTCTCCATGTACGGGCCAAGAACAGCGGTGTTCGTGCGGAAGAGATGGAAGATCGCGCGGAACACGGGAACATTTTCCTGGAAGTCGTGTTTGAGCGGAAGCGCGCCCATGAACACAGGGAGGACCTGGTCAAGCGGGACAGCAGCTGTGTTCTTCAGGATCATCCGCGCGACTGCGCCTACAGCATTGTCGCGCGCGTTGAACTTGGCTTGTGGTGCATCATCGGCGACGACGAAGAGCGGGCGGAATGAGGCAAGGAGGTTGAGGTATTGCGAGGAAAGGTCAACCTCCGAGTGTTCAACGAGGAGACCAGATGCAAAGGCAGCATTGCATTGCACTTCGGGTTCATCATCGCTCAGAGCGCTGTAGAAGAGTTGTAGAAGGGGCTCGGTGAAGGGAGTGATCGCGCTCTTCATGCCGCCGATGACCTCTGACAGGCACCCAATAGCAGACGAACGGTCACTGAGCGAGCGGTTCGATTTCTGCCAGTTCCAGATGTATCAGCATCGTCCTAGTCCTCACCTCAAATGCACTCACGTAGTACTTCGAGATGAGCGGGAAGAACATCCGGAACGCGCCATCAAAGCTTGGGCCCAATACGTTCGCCAGCGCAGTAACGAGGTCGCCAGCCGCGGAGATGAGCATCGAGTCGTACTCAGCCTGGTCCTCGGGAGCCTCTTCACTCTCGTCCTGATCGGGGTCCTGCTGGCAGATCGACTTCTGACCGAGGATCTGCAGCGCGATGTTGCCAATCATGTCGAAGCCTAAGGATGTAGTCAGCATTGCACAAGGTCAAGCACGAAGGAATGTACTAACGTCCTTCAAGGAAGACGGGCCCGACCTTCTGGATCGTCTCCGCGAGACCGACGCACATGCTCGCAACGACTTTCCTGCAATGCATATCAATACGCGATTCGAGCCCAGGGTTGAAACAAGTCAGAAATGAAAAATGGAAGCGTAGTTTCATACACCGTGCAGTGTCAAACAGCAGTTGGACAAACTTCTGTATCTCATCACATATTTATAAAAGAGAAAGACTCACTTATTGTCCTCAGACTCGTACATCTCCAACAGTGGCGCAACGACGTGGTTGATGAGCTCCTTCACCTGCTGATCCACGGGTACTTGTGGGGGCAGGCCAGCCTTCCACTCCTGCGGGTTGCTGAGCTCGTAGAACGTGTTGATGATCTCCAAGAGCGAGTCGATCGCCGACTTGCGGATGCCATCGTAGTAGTGGGGGAGGAGTCCGACCAACTTGATGGTGCACTGCTCGACGTACGGGAGGAAATGGCTACGCGTTGCAGCGAAGAGCGTGCCAACGGTGTCCGCAGCGATCTCCTTCTCAATACAGATCGTGCTGTTAACGTCGAGCATCTTGTCGACATCGATATCCTCGATGTCAATCTCCGCGTTGCCATTCATATCGTCCGTGACCGTAATGGCGTTAGCCGGCGAGGTACCGGTGGCGAAGCTCGCGGCAATCTCGGCATTTGAGACTGAAATGTGCACATGTCAGCGCCATCGCTCAGTTTGGGAAGCAACGGAAGTACTCACTCGTGAACGCCTCCTCGCCATGTTCGGGCTGCTCGCAGCTGGCAATCAGCGCGGGGACGACGCTCGGCAGGTACGGCGCAAACTCGTCCTCAAATACCCGGGCCATCACGCCGAAGAACAGGAAGCTGCACTCGCGAAGGCGTGCACTTCCTACCTGGATGCCATCAAAGGCCTGCTTCATCATGTCCGCAAAGTACGGGCGGAAGACGTCCTTGCCCACCGCCTCCGCGAACGTGCCAACCGCGTCCATGGTGATGCCGCGGAGCTCCTGCTCCTCGCCCTCGCCAGTAAGGACAAGGAAGTGCTTGAAGCGGTCCATGGTGGGCTGGAAGTAGGGGAGGAAGTGGTCGCGGGAGGCATGGGCGGCTGAGCCGATGGCACCGATGATGACGCTCTTGACGGGGATGGGCGCAGTCTCGAGAAGACCGGAGAGACGCTCCATGATGAGGTGCAGGTACTGATGGATCTCATCCTGGAGGATTTCGAGGAGACCATCGAGGGCCGTGCATGCCGCACGCTGTGCGACGGGGTCCTCAATGAGTTGCATGATAGTCTGTGCCCTTCATCAGTTACCAGTTCCAGATCTGCTCCGGGGAGACACTCACAGGAACGAGCACAGCGTGCCTCGACACACACTGATCCTCGAGCCACTCACACAAACAGCTGACCGCAACACAGCTCGCCTTGCGCACAGTTGCATCCGGGTCGCGGAGACCGGCCTCAATGACGGGCCAGACATGGGGCATGAGGGGCGTCATGAACTCGGAGCAGCCCTCGACGGACACGCCAAGAGCGAGCATCGCGGCACGGCGGTTGGCGGCATCCGGCGAACTGAAATATTGCTGAATGAGCTCGCGCAGCGGTGGGAAGACCTGAGTCGGGGGTAGGCTTGTCGCGAGACAATCGATGATGCGAAGGGCAGACTGAACGGCGGTCAGTGGCGGGGAAAAATGGACCTAAGCTCAAGCTGAACTTACGCGAGAGGGGGCATCGTCGTCCACATCCTCGGGCTCCTCCTCGGTCGCGATGGGCATTAAACCCTGGAGGATGGCAGGCGCCAGACCATGGGACATGATGCGCTGCTTTTTGCTGTAACGAAGGTCAAAAACAGCTACAAAAAATTAGCATAATCCACTTACTACTGCACAGTCCAGTTGAGAGCGTTGAGAGCGAGGATACGCAGATCGTTGTCGTACTGCCTGTTCGCCCCGCATTGCAGGAGGAACGAGACAAGCTGAGGGACGTGCTGACCCAAGAGCGGGATTTCGAGGATGAGAAGCGTCTCGAGAACATCAAAGAGTTGGCGAGCGCCGGTCTCATTGCCAGCCTCGACACTCTGGCCGATGACGTTGATCATAGCCGGAAGCAGCTGTTGGAAGGATTTCTGTAATACGATAGGAGATCAGCGGACGCCGGACGCCGAACAGCAAAAGTACGCACGATATCCTGCTTGTCGTCGGTATCGATGTACTGCGCAATGACGCCCAGCGCCCTGCGGGGTTCTGTAAGGCCAGAGGCAGCGCAGAGTGGGTGTGACAGCGTACCTGACAGTGGTGATCCTGACCTCCGCGCTCTCAGGATCATTGAGCAGTGCCTCGAAGAGACGGAAGAACTCCTGAAGGTGGTTCTCGAAGCCCTCGACGATGTTCTCGAGGACAGTGTAGAGAATATACACGCCGACCTCGCGGTGCGCGGCATTGGGGGACTGGCATGTCTGGAGGAGGAAGGGGAGGAGCTCGGGCCACTGGTTGAGGGGGATCTCGATCGAGGCAATCGCAGCGATGACGCGCGCAGTGGAATGCCGGACGAGATTGCTGCGGCGTACACATAGTACAGTTGAGTGTGATCCTAGGTTGAAAATGGAAAGCGAAAGACGCACCTGGGGTCATTGAGAACGAGCTCGGGAAGTTTCGACCTGATCTCTTGACGCTGGTCGGGCGAGATGACGATCCAGAGCTCGCCACTGCCCACTGATATCCGTTTGCGCAGCTCAACTGCAGCGAGTTGGCGAATCTAGGGTGAATCATGGAGACGTTGAGCCAAGCAGTCGAGCAGGTGAGGATGAAAGCACTCACCGCCTGATCGGGGGAGCTCGCAATGATACTCGTCAACGCGGGAATGCATAGCGGATTTTTATAGTATTCACGGTTCAGCTGAGCGGTGGCCTAAGAAAACTGTGTTAACCGATACAGTAGCCCAGAATCGCAGCGGGAGGGGCTTACAGCCTTGAGTTGGACGGTATCGTTAGAGGTCGACTGGGCGAGCAGGTTGTGGAGGCCTTGCACAAAATTGGGCTGGGCCACAGTTGATCAGACGCGAGGTCGGGGTGTGAGGATAAGATGGGATGCTTACATCCATGTCTACTGGCCAGAGAAAGACGGAGAGGAGAGGGGAGTCGGAGGGAGATGGACGGTCTAATAAACAGACGCGCTCAAATTTTTGGCCGAGTTGGATTCCCAGTGCAGATGCGCGCCACGTGCTCCGATCATCCGGCGCTTACCTCACAATGTATCTCCTTGTACCTTCTTGTATTTCCTGGAGCTTGTACTTTACAGTGGAGACTATTCGTGGTACCGAGCTCGCACAATGCTGTCGCCCATCCAAACGAGACTGAACACAACCAAAGGCCTGCATTCTCGGCGACATGCGTGCCCGGCGTACGCGTTCGCCAGATCGCGATAGCACAACTACGAATAATTAACTCTCGCAATGATCATGGGCAGAGGGTGCAAACTCATGGTTCCTGCGCGATCCATGTGGTAATCAAAGAGTCATATAACAGCCCGCTGCCTGTCCACAGAGCCGCGAGGTCATGTAGGGCAGTATTCGTTCATCTCTGGGACGTCATCGAACAGCCTTCTTCTTCTCGTGCTGGTTCGGACTTTAGCGACATGGAGGTTAAACTGGGCATTCAGGGTCGCCACCCGCGAACGGTGCATTCGGGAGCTTTATGCGCTACCGTGTCCCCGTCCTGCTGAGGCCGCTGAGAATAGCATACGGTGCTTGCAGTTTCCGTGGGATACAAACGCACTATTCATGAACACTGGCTATGCTCTTTCTCACATCGACAGGAGCCTGCTCTTGGTGGTAAAAAGACCAGACTCCAGGTTGCCTGCACGTGAACGAGAGAAAAAATGTGACGAGAGTGGGATTCGAACCCACGCCCTTTCGGACCAGATAGCAAGGTGCCTTAGTCTGGCGCCTTGGACCGCTCGGCCATCTCGCCTTGCGCAGTCGGGGCCTGCGGACATATATAGAGGCATTGGCCATTCTGAACGGCGCAGTGAGTACGATGTATACTCGCGCATGTCTGAGATCGCGTCGCGTGCGCCTAGGCTAGGATCCTCTCGCCGAGTCCATCTACCAGTTGCTTGAGCTCCTCCGCCTCCTTCACCAGCTGCCCCACCGTCACCTCCTCCTTTTCTCCTGGCCCCTTCCACCCCAGCTCCCTCGCCGCCCTGGCACTCACCTCCCTCCACGTCGTGCCCTCCTTCCGCAGAGCCTCCGTCAGCTCGTCCTTGATCCGCCTGCACGCACCGACCCCATCGTACCCAAAGCCCGTGTACACCTGCACCGCACTAGCACCCGCGCGCGCAAACTCGAGCGCGTCCTCGCCGGTCGAGATGCCGCCGCAGCCGATGATGGGTATCGATGGCGGAAGCTGTGCGCGAAGCGTGCGGAGGGTTGCGAGCGCGTACGGTTTGAGCGGGGGACCCGATAGGCCGCCGGCTTCAAAACGGTTTGCTAGAGTGGGCACTCAGCGAGCAATTGAACTGTAGCCAGAGTGATACTCACGATCGTGAAGAGAGGGCGGCCTGCGGATAGTGGTGTTGCTAACGATAACGCCGTCCACGCCGCTAGTCCTCACAACCTCCGCGATATCCGCGACCTCGCTCTCCTCGAGGTCCGGGGCGATCTTGAGCACCAGTTTCGGCTTGCGGGATTCGCCTTCGGTATTGACAACTTCGTCCCGCGCTTTCTTTGCACCGGCTAGCAGCTCCTCGAGCAGTGTTCGGGTCTGCATTCCTCTGCAAGAGTGTATTCCAGTTAGCCTTTTGGACCACGGCCGCGACAACTGCGGCGCTCACCTCAGTCCCGGTGTGTTGGGGCTTGACACGTTAATGACCAGCACGTCCGCATAAGGGGAAAATACCCTAACTCCCTCAATAAAATCAGCAATCGAGTCCGGCGGGGACGACTTGTTCTTTCCCAGGTTGACCGCAAGGAGCGCGCCGGGTCTGAGCGATGCGGGCGTTGTACCGTCCTCGCTCCGGAACCTGGGAAGCCGTGCCTCAAGCCGCGAGAGGACAAGCTTGTGTCCATCGGAGGGAAAGCCGTAGCGGTTGATCATCGCCGAGTCGTTGATGAGGTGGAAGACTCGAGGTTGCGGGTTGCCTGGCTGAAGTAACGCATCGTGTTAGTATTCGAGGACTTGCGTTTTACACACTACGAGGCGTATTGTCGTTCGACTCACTTACTTGAGGTTTTGGCGTGACACTCCCAATCTCGACCCAGCTAAAACCGAGGTTGAATAGTCCTGTGCTCATCCTAATTCTCACATCCAGCTATATCTTTGATATCTGTAACTACTCACCATCCACCGCTTCGCCATTCTTGTCAAAGCCCGCTGCAACGCCTACCGGATTGCTCAACTCTTCTCCCCAAATCTATAACGAATGTAAAATGCAATCCTAGTATTACTGAAATATACCATGGCATACCTCCATCCTGAGCCTTTCATCGTCCTCCTGCGTATCCCTCGGTGCTAGCCGGCTCCTCAGAACCTTGACAGCAAATTTATGGCTCGACTCAGGGTCCATGGTATACCTCAGCAGCGGCGTGAAGACATAGCGGTGGATCGCAGAGCGGCAGTCAAAGTAGTATACAGCAAACAGGCCCGTCGAGATCGCTAGGACGGTGGCATAGAGACCTGTCTTGGGACCAGACCGGGAGGATACTGACGACGAGGCTGCCGAGGACGCAGAGCGGCGAGTCGGTACGGCTGCGAGAGGAGATCGCAGCAGCCCGGGCCTTGCTACTAGACGCAAGGTCGCCATCTACAGCTCTTTTGGACTGTAGAAATAGTTGGTGTAAACGCGGTCGTCGTTCGCTGTGCAGCATCAAGCGCTGGATATGGGGTTAGGGTCAGACTCACCCAGAGAACTGCTTCCTGCACGTGAATCACAAGTTCACACATCGAACATTGAATATGCAACAACATGTGGAATAAGTCATCATACAATGTCGTCAAGATGCACCAAGATGAAAGCTAGGCGCGGCAGCTGCTGAGCCAGCATCGACTCTACTGATCAAGAAAACGGGAGGCCTCCGCTCACCGGAAAGTTCGTGGCAACACGAGGACCGCAGTATTCCCGCCTCCTACGGCTTCAACCTGAACCACGACGGGATCATCTTCCAAATCCTCTGCCTCTCCCTCGCGGCCCACGACTCCAGCGCCCTCGCGCACGCCTTGCACTCCGAGAACTCGGCGCTCTTCAGCTGGCCCAGCTCCTCCGCGGCATACAGCGGGTCGCAGCAGCCCCGCCCGCGATCAAACAGATAATGCTGCGTCGCCAGCTCCACGAGCTCCTCGAAGTCCTTCCTGCACGCGGCCGCGCTCACACAGACCGACCCGGACGACCTGCGGTTATGACGGGGGTGGCTCAGGTGGGTGGGGTGCACGGCGTCGCGATGTGGGCCATTGCCCATGCTCTGGATGAGTGTGGTGATGGTGTGCAGTGCGGCCTCCTTACCCAGCGTGAGCCGCTGGATGTCTGAAGCGCCCAGTGTGTGTGCCAGCGGTGGCTGGCTCAGCGGCTCGCCCTCGCCTGACTCGTAGATCTCGTGGAAGTGATATCGCGAGAGGTCGTAGAACGCGGCGGGGAGCAGCTCTGGCGTGTCGTTCTCTCTGGCGAGGTCAATGATGGCCTGCGACGATTAATATCAGCCAGACGTCAAATGCAAGATGCGAGACGTTCTGACAATTGGGGAAGGGTATCGGAAGCCTCTATGGTTGGCCGTCTCTAGCTCATATATGCGCGCAATGTCTTCACGCGCATCCCAGTCCTTCAGAGTTGAGGGCCAAGCGACCAGCAGATGGTCCAACGCGCGTTTCCGCAGCGAGTCGATGATGTACTTTGTCGATAGGCGCAGGATGCCAGAGACGACACGAAAGTCGTCACGATCATTGTTTCCAAACCACCTGCGTGTCTTCTGTCCATCATAGAGTACAGATCACAAGGGGAAAATCTCACATACGGACCGTCATACAGGGCATGGAGGAGGTTGATCCAGTCCTCTGCCGCATCCTCCATGGTGAGCAGTGGACAGCCCTCGAGCATCGAATCGGCAGCATCAGCATTGCTGCCCAAGCTTTGACTAGGCGGTGGCATATCGAACATGTGCCTGAAGAAGAGAGATTTACGCGAAAGCTGAGACATGTGCACACGGAATAGGGTATCTTCTGCACGCAAGACCACGGAGCCGTCAGAGAACCATAGGTCGCGATGTCGCTTTAGCACCGGGCTGGCGTGTGCTTCGTCTGAGAGTACAGCGGCTTGCAACGACTCCGTGATGCCCTGGAGATCGTTGGGACTGTGTTCCTGACCAGGAGCAGGGGATGGCGGATCACTCGCGTGATCGAGGAGAGTAGAGGTGGCAGTCGACATGAGCTACTGCAGCATCAGAGAGCGCATCGACAGCTCTAGTGCGCGGCAAATATTTGAGACAGACCTCCGACAGGTAAGACCCAACCGCATCCACTGACGATAAACCGTTTCCACACAGCTATGTTACACGCCTCTGCTTCCTCACTGCCCTGCACTGCAAACACTTGGGTGCTTCAGTTACTTGGCAGCTCTAGCCGCGTTGCGGTCCGCGACAACTTCAATAGCCAGAACAAATTGAGGACGAGAACGAGATGAGCGGATGCACTCGGCCCACGACGGGTGCCGACAGCGTCCCATCGTAAGCTTCCGAGGCACAGATAAGATAAGATGCTCGAGGTAATCTAATCTCCATGATTGGCGCCCAATACACCAACCACATCCCGATCGGGAGCAACTTTCTTTGTTTCTCCCAACCCTCGGGTTCTATTGTTCTCTCTTTCCCAATTATGCCGCGAGGATATGGGCACTGCGTTCCCACTTATTCTTGCTTGACACACGCGGTCTCCAAAAGGCAGCTGTAACTGGCAGGGCGGCTGCCGCACAGGATCAGCACCGCGGCAACGACAATGCGGTTGGATACGAACCACCACAAGGTTCATTCTTTAGCCGCGTAGGCAAAGCGACCGGAAGCAGTCAAGCAACAGCGGGTCATATGCGTCGGGCCACAAGCCTATTCTGAGGATATATAAGATGCCCTGGCGGTTTGTTTGGGTCCTCCATCTCGCCTTGCAACTGCATCTACTCGAGCTGCGCTCGCCTTCCTCTCGTTCCGACTGCCCCTCTGTCTTTTCTGTCTTGACGACTCTTCTCTCGCCCAGCGTCCCACCTCCCAACCTCAAGTAACGACACAATGGTTCACTTTGTTTCGACAGTTGTGCTCGCTGTCGCCGCGCTCTCCATGCACGCCCAGGGTCTTCCGCTCAACAAGAGGATCGCACAAGTCATCGCTGACTCTACAACCCAGTGGGAGGCTGCCTGCGTACGTCCTCACTTCTATCTTCTTTCATCTTCATGTAGCACTTATTCGGCTCCTTGCAGGATGCCGCCGGCGGAGGCGAGCAGTGCAACCCGACTGCTGTGACCGCGTTCTCGACGCTGCTTGCGGCTGCTGGTCCTTGCGACCAGCAGAACTCGGCCGACGCCATGATTGATTTGGCCAAGCAGCTCAACAATGACCCCGACATGATCAAGTTCGCACAGATCTTCGCGCAGCAGCCACGCAACTCCGTGAGTCCTCCCGCACTTCTCACACCTTCCCGTTTCGTCTCCCTTCCATGTTCCGCCGGTACTGATACGCTCCGCAGCCCTCCTCCCAAGCCGTGCCCTACTGCCAACAAGCCCCCAAGAATGCCGAGCTTAATGGTCTCTTCCAGTGCCAGTTCCAGAGCGCGGACGAGACGACGTTCGTCGGGGGCCTCACTGTCGGAAGCGCCGGCACCATCCCTTTCGGCATGACCTCCCCCGTCTCGCCGGCAGGCTCCTGCCCCGCGAACCCCTCCGGACCGATCGCCGACGGCACGCAGCTCGTCGACATCACCCAGAACCCCGGTGTCTCCGGCTCGAGCGGCAGTGGCAACAACGCCGCGTCTGCCTCTTCCTCCGCCTCCACCATCGCGTCTTCGGCCGTGGCCTCTCCATCGGCTACTGATAGCTCAGATGCGGACTCGGACTCGGACTCGGACTGCGATGACGGGGACGACGGCGACGACAGCGCCTCTTCTGCCGCTGCACCCGTCGCAAGTACGACCGCTGCCGCCGCCCCGGTGTCATCTTCTGCGGCCTCCTCCGGTAACAGCAGCAGCTTCCAGCTGCAGAACGGCCAGGCCGCGCAGGCGCTCAACGCCAAGTTCGCCGCGCTCACCGCGACCTCGAGTTGCAACGGTTCGTGCTCTCCGCAATAATCCTGCTCGTCCACTCTAACATTATATTCAGAGGGTGACATGGCCTGCATCAACGGTGGCTTCGCGCAGTGTGTTAGCGGCCAGTTCGTCATCACCGCCTGTGGTGCAGGCACAACGTGCGCCGCGCTCCCTCTTGTCAACAAGGCGGGAACGTCCATCGCATGCACGACGCAATCCGACGCGCTCGCGCGCATTGCGGCGACTGGCGCACAGGGCGGACTCACCGGCAGCAACTGATCCATTCGTTCCGTCGTTTTCAGCGTTCTGTTCTCCTTCGCCTGAGATTATGTAGCGATAGCTGATTCCACGCATTCGCCCGCACGTTATGATAGCTCTGCAATCAATTCAGCATTTTCCTCCTGTGATAGTTTGTGGTGTCGTGCGAGCAAGCAACCGCTGTGTAGAGGATATGAGGTGCTTTGTTGCTACGCCGCTGAGGTTCAGTTTTACCCCGACTTCCCCTGCTCAGTGCATGCAGTCTCAGCAGTGAAGTCTAATTTGCACCGCTTTGTTGCGCCGGGACATATATAGCTCCGGCAAGTGCACGTGGAACGAAGCACAGAAGGATCGCTGGGAGAATACTCATGGACAAGCTTCTCCTTCCTCGCCTTCCTGAATTCATGATCGTTGCGATGAGCCGTCGAGTCACGAGTTTACGCACCACTGCATCTGACGTGAAACCACGAAGTGTACACGCTTCCGGGAAGTCCGTCGTCACGAGGTGAACGTCGCGAGATAAAGCAGCATAACAAGGCTGAAAGCATGTATCATGGCATGCGTAAATGAAGCATAGCGGGCATAGTCCGCAGGGGAATAGAGTATGTGCACAGCAGAGTTAGTATAGCGGTCAGGACAAGCATACCAATGAAACGCAGTTCAACCCTCCGTAGCTCCTGTTCATAATTATCGCGTCATCAACGTCATCGTCGCTCCTGTGCTCGGCGTTGCACCCGGCACACCATGGCTGACGCCGGGAGCGCTCGCCCCCGCGACCCCCTCCGCCGCTCCTATACTCCCTGCGGAGTCCGTCCTGCCCAGCAGCGCAGGCGAGTTCGCAAGGACAGAGCGGTACGCGCTCGTTGCGCTCCCATGTGAACTCCAGAACGCATCGTATGTCAAGCCACCTCCTGCCTGGAAGAAGCTGTTGGGCGTGGCGCCAGTGGGTGCGGGCGCAGGGCGCGCAGGAAGAGCGGGGTAGGGCATGTGTGTTTGCGGGTAGTAATGCGGGTATCCCATGCGTGTCGCTCCTGCAGCTCCCGCAGGCGTGGGGTTGTGTGAGGGCTGCAATGCCGGGGAGGCGGAGGACGATGCAGAGAATGGATGAGGTAGCGCGTGTGTGGGCGGTCCCATCGAGCCGGCGGCGATGGATGCCTGGCTTCCGAAGCCGGAATCGGGAAGAGTTGCGGATGAGGCGGTAGATGATGAGCGATCCAGATCTGCGTGTTTGCGCTTTACGCCGCGCGGTGGGGAGGCGACGTCCTTGAGGGTATCTGTACGCTGGATGGCTACGGGAGGGGAGGATGCGCCATTTGACCAAGACCGACCACCAGATGCCGATGCATTGGAGGCTGAATATCGACGTGATATAAGGAGAATGGATGTATGATCAAGATACGAATGAACGCACCCCGGCCATTCAATTCGGCTGTCCGACTCGACAGAAAGACAGCCCCGGCTGCACCATGTTGGGAGCTCTCCGTGCTCGCAGTCTCTGCAATTTCCGACCGTTCCAGCCCAGGAGTAGTCGAAGACGTACTGGCACTCGAGGAGCTCTCGCTAGTGTGTGATGGTGCGTTGCGCAAATTCCGTCGGCCGCCAGGCGAGATAGTGGGCGGTGGGCGATGCTTTTGGGTGTGGCGGAAGTACAGGTTCTCAACCTCGTTCAAGTTCTGTCTTTGCTAATAAATGCGAGGAATGTGAATCAGTGAGCGAAGATGCTTGCAGGGAAGGAATGTGGTGCTCACCCAGCCATGCTCGACTTTAAGTTTTGCGTACTGCAGCCGAAGACGCAGCTGGCTCGTTAACTACACGCAAAGAATCGAATAAGTCGTATGCAACACATCCCGATCACATGCACCCCAACGTAGACCAAAATTCGTCAGGAACAAGACATGCAGACGAAGCGAGGAGCAGACGCACATAAGTCGCCTTGGCGGCATCGGGAGTGCTCTTACGCCGCTTTGCCTCTGCCGGGGTCATCATCTGCACCGTCTGGGAAGGGTCCGCCATGGATGAACGGCGGGGCTGAGCAGGCTGGACGGCGAGCGGGCGGGCGGGCGCAGGCGCGCGGAGCGTTGCTGTCCACGAGCGAGACGCCCGACGCGAGGCGCGTGCGTGTCTGATCACGTGCATATCTGCTGACTTGAGCGCAGGCGCCCGCGCGCGTCGACCGAGGTGAGACTCGCCACGCTCAATGAAAGGACGATAAAGCAGATGAGATACACCGCCTTGAAAATACCTGCAATAGTGATATACATGAGATGCATCTGCATTTTGACCAGTAGTACGACTCGGCGATAAGCTGAATGTGATCAGAAGCGCAGTCGCATCCATGCAACTGTGCAGGTACGTCGGTAGTGGAGAAGAAAATAAGGAGACACCAGAACCCAATATTCGATGATGCACGTCGGACATGACACCAGAATATGTAGAGATATGCAGGCTCAGCCGGGATTAAATAGGATACGGAGTATCACAAGAACCGTGTCCGGGAACGGAGTGTACGCACAGACAACCAGCTTACGCAGGGCCTTTGCCGCGCGGATTGACCTCGACAAAAATCTCCGCTCTGTGTATGACGAAGTAGTCATGCAGGTTCTCTTCGTATGAAGTCGGATCGAACCCAGGTGCGAAGCGGACGTCGACACGCTGCATAATGTGGCAGATCGCCATGCGCATCTCCTGCAGTGCGAGGTTCTTGCCAACACAGTTCGCGGGTCCGAATGAGAAGGGGATGAAAGCGCTAGCATTGTGCACAAAGGCGCTTTCGTCAATCCCGGCTTCCGCGGGAGTTCTATCGCCGGACGCGATCAGCCACCGGTCAGGCCAGAAGGACGATGTGTGCGGTGCGAAATTACGCGAGTCGCGGTTCACAGAGTACGCGTGGATCACTGAGTCTGTGCCCTCTGTGAGATAGCTGAGAAGCAAAAGCAAAATACGTGTTAGCAGAGCGCGATGCTGAGAAATAGGAAGATCACATACTACGGACCTACGACCTTGCCGCCTGGCGGAGCAGTGCGTTGGCTGCCACCAGGCACTACAGGTATAAGACGTAAAGCCTCGTTGCTGATGCGATTAATGGAATTGAGCTCGGTCAGTTCGTCATTTCCGTATGGGCACGTACATGACAGCGTTCAGGATTGGCATGCTCTGGTGGTATTTCGTGTCGAGCGCGCTCTCACCGGGTGGGTAATATTTGTCGACTTCAGCCTGAAGGTGCTGATACTCGGCGAAATCGCTGAGTAAGAAATAGAACACGTTTGTCAGAACATTTGCTGTGGTATCTGCGCCTGCAACGATGGCCAGGGTGCCATCGTTTATCACGCGAGAGAGCGGGCGCCCCTCTTTCTCGGCACCGTCTTCGTTGTTCTGAACACTGGTCCGTTATATCATACTTCGAATACTGCAGGGGCAAGACTTACGAGATAGTAGAACAAATCCTTGTAGAGAGAGCCTTGTTCGACGCGATCCTTCGCACGCTGCACGGCATACATTCGAAAGCGCTTAATGGTTCGATTGCTACCGAACGCAGCTAGCTTTCGTGTGTACATTGCAACCCAGGGAATGTTCAAGTACACGGCGACAGGCCTAAATCATATTGTACATTAGTAATAGTTGTCCTACTGAACAATTGAAGCCTTACGATCGACGCCCTATTAACACACTCCAGACACCTCCTGTGTCTCCGTTTGCCAACATATTAGGCCCTTCGCCAAAGCTAGGACAGTATATGAGATTCCGATATCTTGTGGCTGGAGTCATACTTACGCGATGTCGCTTATGACATCGAATCTGGCGGATTAGATATCAATTGCAATTAACGTTACAGGGCATCGCACGGGACATACGTGAAGAGACTGAACAGGGTACCAAGTTCGACGCTTTCGTTCCGCTGCATTAACAAGTTCCCGAGTTGTAAAACATGTTGGGCCACAATCTGTTCGTAATCCTTCAATGCGGCAGAGCTGAAGCCACGATTCCACCATTTGCGATGTATCACGTGTTCCTCGCCGGAGGTCGCAATGAGGGAGGGAATGGGAGGCCACAGTGAACGCGCCATGTACTCTAACACAGCGGAGGACAAAGCTATCAATACTTTGATACAGTGAACGTGAGTCTGATGCCACATACTATCGCTTTTGGGAAAACCAGTCGTGCCGAGCATCGCAGGAATAGCAGATGCATCACATATGGAGACTTCGTTTGGTCCTGACATGCCAGGAAAATGTGTAAGCATCATTCGAAAGCTTATCGGACGAATCCATAAACGGACCAACGCGGACAATGTCACCATATTGCTTGTGCAGTTGCTGAATGTATACGTGGGGGCGGCCTCGCGAAGCGATCCGAGCAAAAGCCAGGCGCGAGACTTTATGGGACAGCGGTCCAGGGTAGTGCGCCAACGGGTGAAACGGCGAGAGACGATAAAGCACAATGGACGTGGTCAACGATGTGAAGAACACGAAGAATGTGGCTGTGATGGTCTCAAGCGTCCCGAAGTACGGTGCGAGCAGCAGCGATAGAAGTGCAGGTGATCCTACTAGCAGGATTGCGTGTACGAGGGGTTCTTTAGGCTCAATCCGCTTGAAGATGACATGGACAGCCTGACTCCCTGTGAATAAGCTGAGAAGGTAGAGCGCGGTACACTCACAATCGCTGTAGTTGCAATTAAGAGCACGCCACCTATAGAATACCCCACGTACATAGACCGGACGCATGTATTGTCTACCATAGGGCGTTGCCCTTACGGACAATAAACGAGGATTAGAAGAAGAAGCACGCCACCTTTTCCGACGTGTTGGAGGAGTTGCACGGTAGTCGACATGGTGGGTTTATCTCTAGCGTCGATAAGTCCCTAGATGACAGCCGTCAACATCCTTGTTATCAAATAGTAATAGTCGGCTTGGTGAAAAGCACTGATATGACGAGGCTCCTTCCCCCGCAAAGGAACCCTCCGTTCGATCCAGACTACCTTTCCCTCGAAGCAGCAAAGGGGAGCTCGAGTGGCACCTCTGAGTAGACGTGGAGATAGCTGACGCCGAAAGAATCCCAGGAGCCATTTCCCAGGTCCCAAATTAGCACACCTCCATGCGAAAAGGAAAACATCCGAACACGTTAGGATTCCCAGGATATCCGACTTCAAGACGTCATTCAGACTGTACTCATCGGCTTCAGTTACAAGGTGGAAAAACAAGTCAAGCCATGTCACGACGACGCGGTACCAGGAGATATGTACAAGCACAGCGCACGTGGGCGTCACTTATACTCCCGTAGCGCTTGGTAACGCACCCGCAGGGCGCACAGATATGGTGGCCGAGTTCGACAAGTTACGACGCCATTGCGTTCAAGTTCAGCGTTCAACGTGTTCAACAGCTCCAAGATATGATATTCAACTACATCCTCAGACGCCTCGCCGTATGTGTCCACTATGCTAAAATACATGGCCAAGGCGCCGGGCGGCAACAATACGAGAGAGTGATCGCAGGCGCGAGTGGGTAACATCACATGACGCCATTGTTCTCGAGTACTTCGCGCGCGTGCTCCTTCGCCTCCTCGCTGACGTTGGGGTCTGCAAAAGCGCCGCAGTCAGCAACAGACGTCGGGCGGATCGACGAAAAATACTCTTGAGCGTTGCCTTGTAACCGGCATTGACACGGGTCTCGTCCTTGTCCTCCTGGTAACCCTGACGGGTCTGCTGCGTCTCGGCCTGGCCCTCGAGCTCGTCTATGGCCTGGCGCGAGTGCTCCTTGGCCTCCTCCGAGATGCGCGGGTTGTTGATCGCGGCCTGCGTGCGTTCGTGGTCAGCATGTCCTGTGCTTCTGGGCAGGGGCTGGGCCGCACCTTGTGGCCTCCGATTTGACGAGTGGGCAAGGACATGGTGGATATGAGTGCAGAGTAACGTGGTAATTCGAGGTGGGAGAGAGAGCTCGACAGAAGCCTTTATATATGCCGTGCCCGTGTGGCGGGACCGCGGTGGGACCTGCTCGATGATGTAGCCCGGTGACGAACATGCAGCCGCACATGCCTTATAAGGTGTGGCACCTTCCAAATCCGGGATAGCCTGGTGGCATGAACTGCGCATGTCGTGAACAGCGAGCCACTTGCGCCACCCTCGCAGTTCTGTAGTGGGGTGCGCCGCTGGCCGTCGAGCCCATCCATGCAACGCATGCGCGCCCGGTAAAAGCAAGAGTGAGTATCATCAAGGCGCCCACTAGGACATAGAGGGACAGACCCCTGGACCGGTCGACAGGGGCATACGCCAGAGGAGAGACCAGGCCTACTCGGCCCGCCATAGGTCTCGCTCACGGCCGTGCATTGCGTCTCCTTCAGACTTTTTCTCTCACCTTCGTGCACGACAGTGATCTGCAATGCACAGCATCGCGTACGCGCACAAGATCTACTTTGAACAGCTACACCGCTCCAAATATGGAATGCCTTTGTGGCGTCCGAAGAACTTCAGCTCTGAGGTCGAGATCGGGGACGTTGGCTTCTACCACGACGGCGGATTCTACTCTATTTTCAACGTGACTCGTCCAGTGGACGATCCCACCCAAAAATATGGATGTCCTGGATGCGAGGATTACCAACCTTTCCAGCCGCAGGACCTCGTTACGCCCGACGAACTCTCAGCCGGAACGACGTTTCATAGCAAGAACGTGGTTCGAGTCAAATACGACGCACAGGGCGGCGTGTAAGTGTGTCTCAATTCACTGCAAATAGATATCTGACCGCGTTCAAGCAGGCCCACTGCAAACGGAGGATTTTCCTTCTCATACAAAGGAGGGAAAGGTGTCATACTGGTCCTCCCAGATTCGGCCACCAAAAAGGAGGTGCAAAACACGCTCCATGTGGAGAGTTACATGCGCCAACATCATGAGGCTTGGCACAAATTCGCCCGAGAGGAATACGGACGAAACTTGGAACGCGAAGAGCTTGTCCTCGTGCGAGGCTGGGTGAAAACTACGCGATGGGCCGTTACCATCTTTGACGAGAGCGACCCCTCGGGTACGCTCAATTTCAATGTCGGCCTCCCGACGGCGAGTGACTCGCTGGAATTGTCAACCTCTCATGACCACCCCTATGTGCAACGCATCGGTCCCAAACGGGTTTCACAGACGACCGCAGCGGGATCAACCTCGCAGCCTTCTATCCCAGCAGTGCCGAAGGCAGATCAAACTGTATTCTTGCTTTACTACAAGATGAAGTCGAGAGCCGCAGCAGAACCGAGGGATCGGC
The DNA here is from genome assembly GCA_001687445.1 of Obba rivulosa. Classification (NCBI taxonomy): domain Eukaryota; kingdom Fungi; phylum Basidiomycota; class Agaricomycetes; order Polyporales; family Gelatoporiaceae; genus Obba; species Obba rivulosa. Next base: position 124,534 of record KV722386.1, on the reverse strand, counting down.
CTGGTTCACCCAATGACCCCAATCTGATAGAAATAGAAAGTGTGCCTGCCCCGATTCGGGTATGTGGACGATTTGCATCTTCCTGTGGAGACGATGTTGATTTTCATTCGGACGTAGATACATGACCCAGTGGAGGACATCCTGGACTACATCTTGCGCGTACGTGGTTTGGTCAAATGCATCGAGCTTTCGACTTATAATCGCTTCTATTGCTTCACCCTGTGTAGAATTCAAACGCTGACGTTGCTATTGCTAACGACGACGATGCCGCTACACTGTATACGGAGCTGGTATGTTCAACCCTTCCTTCTTCTAGTCTCGTAATCTGCATGATGTGATAATTTCGACAGGGAATTGAGTCTCCGGAAGACTTTTCGCGCACGCTACAAAATACTCTACTCTCGATTGAGGTCGACGATGGCACCGGCCGTAAGATCTTCATATCTTCCGCGCGAGCCTCAGGGGTGATCTGACTAATACCTCCCGCAGTCGGCCGTTTGGCACTCAGACCAGATTTGCCATATTGAAGGATGCCACTATCGGAATCGATCAGAACGTTATTGATGCCCGTTCCTTCACAACTGTCACTGAAGTTTCCGCTCGCTGCTTCCATAGTACACGTGATAGTTAGTGCCTGAGTATTCCTACTCTTGTGATAACATATTCTCATACATTTGCCAATGTTTCGGAATACACAACCTGCGGCAATAGCAGGCAAGGTTTGCCAATATATATTACAAACTACATGTTAGAAGGACAATGAGCTCCTCGTAACTCCACTACTCGACGCTGGTCTCTCTGTGTAACTAAATACAGTATCGCTCTCGTTACCAGACCTGCCCGGATGGGCCACCACTGTTGGGATAGACATAGCTCTTGGTATCGCCTTGTAGCCGGCATTGACACGGGTCTCTTGAATGTCCTCATCCTCCTGGTAACCCTAGCGGGCTCGTACATCTCAGCCTTATTCTCTAACTCGTCGATGGCTTGATACGAGTGCTCCTTGGACTTGTCCGAGATGTTAGTCGCAGCCTGCGTGCGTATATGCGCACTATAATTCTGCGCAGGGGATGGCTACGTCTGCGATTCGACGGGTGGGACGTACGCGCCATGCCCCAACCGCGCACATGTCAAATACAGCGACCCACTCAGCTCTATAGTAGGGCGCGTCACACCCGGTAGAAGTAAAGATGCATTATCGCGTATACGTCCGTAGATAGACCGCGAGCCGAAATAATGAAATACAAAAGCGCAAGGAACGTTGAATATCGAAACAGTGCATAACGAAACAATATGTACGCTACAGCGTTCGTCCCCATCACACCACGCACCAGCTACGCCTGCACGGTGACGTTGGGCACTCGGGCACACCATCCGCACCTCGCATCTCAAGCACTCGCTGGAGGCGACGACAGCTGAGGCTCGCTGCCCTCGCTCGGGAACACCGACGACCCCGACACCGAGCCGGGAACAGAGCTCGTCGAGGACGGCACCGAGCCCCCCGTGAACATCGCCTTGAGCGTCTGCTCATTCCGCTTCTGCCTCACCCGCTCGATCTCCTCCGCGCCACCGGTCATGCGCAGGCGCTTGCCCGAGACAAAACCCGTGAGCTCGTTCTGGAACTCGTCCGAGCGTGTCGCGAGCTCTTTCTCCCTGTTCTTCTCGTTCGCCGCGATCGCCTTCATCCGCCGCTCCGGGTCGACCGCCGCACTCCGGATCTCGAGCAGCACCGTGCCGATGCCCGTGTGACCCTCGTCCGGCGGCGGCGGCTTGAATGCGCGCCGCCCGCGCGTGCTGCCCCGCAGCGAGATCACCTTCTCGACGTGCCCGTACACCTCGATGACGGCCTTCTGGTCCTCGAGCAGGTCGCTCAGGAACTCCTCCTGGTGCTGCAGGAACTGCTGCTCCTCGACGATGTTCTGGAGCTCCTCCTCCCACGTCTTCTTCCACATCGGTTTGACCGTCTGGATGTGCTCCTTCAGGCTGACAAGCTCCGCTGCGACCGCGTCCATGTCCGCCTGCATCTGCTTGAGTACCTGCGGGCGCGGGGAGACGTTGCGCTTGAGGACGTCGTCCCTAATGCCCTCGACGGTGTCCTGGAGCTCCTCCATCTTCGTGAGGGCGTTTTGGCTGCGCGTGTCGAGCTTCGCCTTGCCGTTCTGGATGTACGCTCGCGCGCCGCCGACCTTGGCGCTTGCGAGCTGGCGCACGGACTGCGTCTGCGTGCGCAGCGTGCCGAGCGACTCTTTCGTCTGCTTCATAAACTCTGTATACAGCTGCCGCATGATACCGAGGTCGCGCCGCAGGTTCTGCACCTCATCGAACTGCGTCTTCAGGTCCGAAACAACACGGTTGGAGTACTCGGACATGACCGACATGCCGGTGGTCTGCGGCTGCAGCGTGGTGCCCGTCAGCGACGGTGTCAGCTGGGCTATGGGCTCCGCGAGTAACGGCATCTCGACCTCCTCTGGCGGTATAATGCGCGACAGTCGCCGGGCAACGTCGCGAAGCTGACGATCGGTGGGAGTGGGACGCGACGGTGTGCTCTCGGCGAGTGGCTGCGCTATGATCATGGGTGGGTGTAACGAGTTGCGCCGGTTGTTCGCTACTGCAGCGCGCAAGTCTTTGAGATCTTGTGATAGCGATGCGATCTGCAAGTCAATATGCTGCTTGATCTGGTCGAGCGCTGCAAGGCACAGTCAGACTAGTCTGAAACGAAATGAGATCCATGCCACGCACGCTCGATGTTCAGTGAGAGCAGACACTTCTCCTTGACCTCCTCCATATCCTCCAGCTCATACTGCACCCCGCTGGATGGGTCACGGATGTATATCGCAGGAAAATTGTCCTGGCCGGGGTTGTACGAAAACTTGTCGACAAAGAGCACTCTCAGGCTCGAGAACGAGAGCCCAGGTTCGATCGTGACCCTCTTGACCTCTCGTCCGAGTTGCAAGAACACAGGGAACGGTCCTGAGGGTGGCCCAGTGGGCGGCTGCACAGAGGTGGAGGCCACAGAGGCCACTGTGCCATTCACCTGCGGGCGCTCGGCGCTCGGCTTTACCTCCACTGGCTCCGGCCGCGCCGGTGAGGGTGACTTGGACGGCAGGGGCGGGACTGGCGGGAGCTCCTCCTCCTCGATCGGGGACGGGCCCCTCGACCTCTGTGCTGCGCGAACACGCTCGCGCTTCCTAGGCGAGGGCGCCTCCTCGTCCTCCTCCGTCAGCACGGCGAGGTCGCCGGGGGTGAGCACGCCGCCGACTGCGAGGCTCTTGCGGTTCGGGTTCCCCGCGCCCCGGACCGTCCCGCCGGTCATCTTCGAAAAGGTATACGTCGAGAACCGCTTCGACGCGCGGCGCTCGAGCGCGTCCCGGCTCTTCAGTGCGGCGAGCGAGTTCTGCACCGCGGGTGCGTCTAGCGCGGCGGCCTCCAGCGGCGGGCTCGTCGGGCTCTGTGGCGGGGCCTCTGTCGTCTCGATGCGTGGCGCGGGAGGGACGGGCGGCGCGGACGAGGCCTGGGGTGGGGTCTCCTCATATGCAGGGGCAGGGGTGGGGGCTTCATCGACAACCACGGAGGGCGGGGGCGTCGGGCTCGACACGGGACGATCGACGAGCGAATAGCGCTTCACGTGGCTCGGAACATGAGACGGTGGGCGCGGCGTCGCGTCCACGCTCTGCTGCGCGCGGTGTGTCGACGACGCCGAGGACTCGCGGCTGTGGCCATAGGTGTACCCCGCATCAACCGCATTGGCGGAGCGTGCGCGTGCAGGGAGGTATCCGTTTGGCTCACTGGAGCTTGTGCCGTTGGGGACGGACGGGGCGCGCTGCACGGGCGTCGATGCGCGCTGTGACTGTGGAGGGTATTCTGGCGCAGCATGCAGCGGCGGCGCGAACCCTCCGACAAACTGATCGGGGACGGGGTCGGGAAGGGGTGGGAGCTCTGCTTGCGACTCTTTCCGTCGGTTCGAGGGAGTGGCACTGCGCCGGCCGGAGGACTCGGCGCCGGTCGGATCTGTCCGCGAGGAATGGCGAGTGGGATCACGGCGAGAGGAGCGGGAGGAGCGGCTGTCGCGGTCGCTACCCGCGCCCTCTGACGCAGTTGAACGGTGCCTCGAGTCGGAAACGGTGCGTCGATAGATGGATTGCTTGCTGCGGAGGCCCTGCAGGAGGTTTGTGATAATCTTGCGCACTTCTGGGAGGTACGTTTCGAGGGTTTCTTGGTTTGCATCCTCTGAAAGGCACGTCTCGAGGATGCTTCGTAGGTCTTCAGGGACAGAGAGGAGTTCTCTATGAGGTTCAAGTCAGCAACGCAGGGGTACAAGCGGAAGGTGACCACGCACTCCATGCTGATCCCGAACTGTGCAAACGCTGCCACTGCTGCATTGAAGTCGTTCCCTAGCCGGACATAGACGTCGCTGACATCGTTCTCGGACACTTCCTGCTTGCTCCATTGCGTGAGGGATTCCAGGAGCAATTTGATGGAAACCAGTAGCCGCGTGACGGCCGTCTCGACTGCCGGCTGAATTGAGAGTCAGTATGGCCTGCCGGGGATTTCGAGAACACACGCACAGCGCCGTTTGGACGAGAGCCGCGCTCGGCCCCAGAGCGTGAAGATGTGGCAGAGGTGGTCGAAGAGACGGACTGGTTGGTGCGTCGGGAGGGATGTGATGGTTGAGCTGTGGTCGCCATGAGGAGCGATGGCGAGCAGGGCGGGGTCGATGAGCAGAACGGAGAGAGTAGACCAGACAGCTTGCTTGGACGGTGTTGTCGCCGGGCGTCTCCGTCCCGCGTTCGACCACCTCCCTCGCTTTATTCCCGCTCTTCAGCCGTCCCAAAATTCACAAAAAAATGACGATAATCTTCACACTTCCGTGCACTCCCATGCATCCAGCTCTCCACGATTCACAGACTGCAGGGGCTCGCAGCGAGGTCGGTACTGCGATCACTCCCACGTGCAGCCGCCACGTGCCCCACACGTGCCGTAAACGCCCTGCAGACTTGTTGAGTTTTGGCGGAGGACATGGTTTGTGTCTCCTCGTCGCGTTCGTCGTCGGCCTCGTCGTCACTTTCTCCCTCAGCACCGCTGTTCTTGATAGTGAGATCGCTGGTCGACTCAATCGGCACGTCGACGTTGCCCGCTCACACTATGCTCGTCACTCTTTTCACTTTCCTCGCGGCTGCGGCCTCTGCTTGCGCATCTTCCGTCTCTGTCAACTTCCCTCTGGACCAACAACTACCTCTTGTCGCGCGGACTAACGTTCTTTACTCCTGGACATTCTCTCAAGCAACTTTTGCTTCCTCTAATAACGCCTCCTTACTCTACACCCTCGACGGACCGTCCTGGCTCACTCTCGATGGACCCACGCGCACTTTACTTGGCAGCCCTACTTCAGACGACGAAGGGGAACCGTCTGTGACCATCATGGCGAAGGATCCAAACTCTGATGCATCCTCCTCGTCTCGCATGAAGCTTTATGTGACCTCGGACCCCCCTCCGATGCTTAATATCTCTGTCACCCAGCAGTTCAGGCAGCACAATCCTTCATTATCATCTGTCTTCTTGCTGTCGACAGGCTCTGCCCTTGACCAACCAAACCCCTCCTTGCGAGTACCTCCCAAGTGGTCCTTCAGCATTGGCTTCGAGTACAACACCTTCGTCCTAGGTGAGGGCGACGACGGCGACGGCGACGTATATTACGGCGCCTTGCTGACGAATGGCTCATCATTGCCGCCTTGGGTTCGCTTCGACCCGGATGCAATTACATTTGACGGCGTCACTCCTCAAATCTACAACGGTGTACCCCAGACGCTCTCGGTTGCTCTGCATGCCTCCGACCGTGCTGGCTTCTCTGCTGCATCTGTTCCCTTCGACATCGTGGTGACGGCCCATGAACTCTCGCTCTCTGAACCCTCTCTGCCGACCATCAATGTGACTGTTGACACGCCTTTCAACATCAGCCTAACCTCTCCGGCGGACTTTTCTGGTGTCCTTGTTGACGACGAGCCCGTGCAGCCGTCAGATATCGCTGGTCTGGCTATAGACACCTCGCAATATCGCGATTGGCTAAGCTATGATTCAAACAGTAGGACGCTTAGCGGCACCCCACCTAGTGAACTGGACGGCCATCAGACTGTACTACTCCCTGTGACACTCACCTCTGTCGTGAATCAAAGTCTCCAAACGAATGTATCTCTGGCGGTAGTCCCGTCGTATTTCACCACTGCGACCCTGCAGCCTGTCCTCGCTTCACCTGGCAAATTTTTCCAGTATGATCTTACACAGTACTTCTCGAACAAGACCGCGCTAGGCAATCAAGATGAAATCAGTGTCAGCGCCGCATTCGACCCCGACGACACGTCAACCTACCTCACCTTCAACACGACTTCCGCCGTCTTATCCGGCTGGGTCCCCGTCAAGGTCAACAACACCCACGTCACTGTTACATTTACCGCCTACTCGCACTTTACACATTCGACTTCGCACACGAGCCTCCCCATGTCGCTCTCTGTCTCTGACTTTACCAAGGGCTCCTCCACCTCGTCCGGGCTCTCCGCTGCTGCCCGCGCCAAGATGCTCCTCGGGCTGAAAATCGCGTTCGGCATCGTCAGTGGGCTCGTCGTCCTCGGCATGAGCCTCGCTGCGTTCCGGCGCTGGGCGCGCCTACCCGACACGGCGCTCGACGGCGAGGCGGGCCAGCGCGCGTGGACCGCAGACGAGATGAAGTGGTACGGCATCGGCGCCGACGGCGACGTTGTGGACGAGAAGTACTCGGGCCCCGCGCTCGAGGAGGGCTACGGCTGGGCGGACCGCGCGGCGACAGTGCGGAAAGAGAAGGAGGTCGACGCGAGGTCGCCGGAGACGCAGGTAGAAAGCAAGTACGGCGCGCTGGGCCTGCAGCACGTGCTGACGCGGACGCCGTCTGCCTCGAACACGGACACGCCGGCGAGCCCCGGCGTGATGCGCAAGGCCGAGTTCCTGAGCGCGCTCCGCGCGACTGCGCGCAAGGTCAGCGACAAGTACCGCACCGTGAGCGACAAGTACAGGCGCGGCGCCAGCGCACCGCGCAGGCCGCCTATCGGGAAGCCCGTCCTCATCATGGCGTCCGACCAGCGCGTCAGCGGGTTCATCTCCGGCGCCGGTGCGCGGGCCGCCACGAGCGCAGCCGCGAGCGAGCTGCCCTTCCCAAACGGCCCGCTGCCCCCTCTCCCGCCAACGAAGACGCGGATCGAGGTGCTCCCCTTCGAGGACGCCCCGGTCGCCATCGGGCAGTACACCCCGAGCGCACTCGCGAGCATCGTCGACTCGCCCTCGTCCTCGACAGGCTCGCGCTCGATCCCGCGGCGACGCGCAGACTTTGCGCCGCCGCGCCCGCGCTCGCTCAAGACGCCGCCGCAGGCGCACCTGCAGGACACGCACGCGTACGCCGAGCGGCCCGCGTCGGTCGAGTCCGCGGCGTCCGCGGCGGACTCGCTCGGGAGCAGCGCGAGCGCGCGCGAGGCCGTCGTGCAGACCGCGACGCGCGCGACGAGCGTGCGGAGTGCGCGGAGCACGCTGAGCGTCGGCGCCGCGGAGCAGCTGGAGCCGGGCGTGCGCCCGCGCCTGGTGCCGTTTACGAGCGCGAGCCGCGTCCCGGTGCCCAAGGTGCCGTCGGGGCTTGGTGCGGGCGCCGCGAGCGAGGGGGGGAAGGCGGGTGACGGCAAGGCGGCGGCGAGCCCTGGTGCAGGCGCCGGGCGGACGCGGGTGCAGAGCCAGTCGGCGAAGGTGTTCCGGAATCAGGACCGCGATGCTGGGGATGGCGACGGGGCGGGGAGCGGGGAGGACCTGCGGGAGAGCATCGAGTACGTGCGCGCGCTGGGGGACCACCAGGAAGCGGGTGCGCCAATCGCAGGCGCGGGGACGCGCAGTGAGTCCCGTACCCGTCTCGCGCGTGCGCTGCTGACCGCGATCCCCCCAGGGCGCTCGTCCTCTGGCTCGTTCTCGGTCGAGTCGTCGCACCACGGGCACGAGCGCGGCTCCGTGGACGCCGTCCCGCCCGTGCCGCGCATGCTCGCGCGGACCGGCGAGCAGTTCCGCTTCCGCGTGTCTGTGTCGCCCTCTGCGCGCGGCGCGCCGGCGGGGGCGGGCTCGCCGAAGAACACGGCGGCGCTCGAGGCGCGGCTGGTGTCCGGCGGGGCGCTCCCGCGGTACATGAAGGTCGACCTGGACGCGGCGGGGAGCGGGCGGCGGGTGGTGGAGCTGTGGGGGACGCCGGGCGCGCGCGACGTGGGCGAGGTGAATGTGGGGATCTACGAGTGCGAGGGGGGCGTGTGTGTGGGGAGGGCGGTTGTGGAGGTCGTGACGCGCAGCTGAGCGGGCGAGGCTGGGTTGCGAGTGACTGGGGGTCTCTGGTAGGCCTCCGCGTGTCGTGGCATGGTGCTGAATGACGAGCTGAAGCGTTGGGGGGACGCAAGGTCCGCACTATCATACCGTGTGTCGTGTTTCGCCCAATCATGTGTCGGTACCTGCACATCTTGTATTCATACGGCTGTTCTGGCATCGTTTTGTGCCTCCTGCGGAGTTGTGAACGATGCAGTCTACCCATGCGGGCGCTCGAGCTGTGTGCCGACATTGTTGCGCCGGAGCGTGCGCAGATGGGAGAAGCCCAGCATGTGCCGCAGCCTGACGCAGAAGGCACGCGGAGATATGTCTACTGACTATTGGTGCCGTATGGGCCCCACACGGCCTTCTCACTGCGCCCCAGCGTTCGCGGTGATCGTCAACATTCCAATGCACGATACGAGGACCTCGGAGCATCGATCGGCGTCCCGCAAGCGACGTACCGCCGGCTGTCCCTCGCACGACACTCACGGACTCAATCCGGACATGTCCCCGAGTCCCGCGCGCGACGGCGTGGCACGCGACGCCGAGATATGGCCAGAGGCACGGAGCACGCGCGCAGGGCGTCCGGAAGCCGCAGACCAGGCCGTCTTCGCGGCGCGCGTCCGCACTCGCGTCTCAGCTCGGGCACGCTGCGCGGGGGTGGCGCCGTCGTCGTCAGGGCCAGGCACGGAGCCGGCGGCCTTGCAGTGCGCGGGAGCACTCCCGCATCAGCTGCGTGGTGACCTCGCGCATACGAGAAGCAAGTGGATTATGTGCAAGAAAGCGGGATGCTATACAAACAGACAGACTGCGTGCTGGGACGGGTGCCGGGGTAAATAGGACTCGCGGGACCCCACTCCGTCTCGACTCGTCTTGGGTGCGCTGTGAGCCTGAATATCGTCGCCGTCCGGCCTCCGCCTGCGCTGCTCTCCTGCGAGTGTCGGGGTGCACGCGAGTGCGGTGTGCTCACGACTTCCAGATTAGGATGGCGAGGGAGCCGATGTAAAAGTAGATAAAGTGCTTGGTTTCTGGGAGGAAACAGGTCAGACGCACGAAGCACGAGGAGAGTTGCATCCCGAGCACTGCTGCGATGCACACGCTGCGCCCTAGGAAGAGTGGATGACACGAGACGAGGACGGACCATGTGTGACATAGCTGCCAAAGTTCTTGCCGACGACGACGTGCCAGGTGGGCCCGTGGCGGCGGTCAAACTCCTTCTTGATCTGCGCGGCAATGTCCTTCTCGATGTTGTACTTTTCGAGTGCGGCAGACGCAATGTCGACGCTCTCCTGCTGCATGTCCTCGCTCATGTCGACATTCTTGATGATCGCGCGGGGGCCGGTGCCGTTGGTGTCCTTGGACATGGAGCCGACGTCGGTGGAGGTGGATGCGGGGGTGGGCGCGTCGAGCTTCTCTGCCATGGCGTGGAGCAACGCGGAGGGAGGGTGAGGCGAGGAAGGAGGTGGTGGTTGGGAGGCGGGCTTGGAAATATATAAACGCGGACAGGTCGCGGACACGGACACGTGTGCGCGATTGCCTCGCACTCTGCGCAGGCAATCGCATTGCACTCTGTTCGACTCTATCGCCCTCGTGCATTCCATGCCTCGCGCGGAGCATGTGCACACCGCCCATAAACCCGTCCAACGGCGCAGCATCTCCGTCGCCACGCTGCACGAGCCCGAATCTGCGCTATCCGAAGCTCCGAGCCCTCGTCTCTGCGCCTCCTCGCGCCACATGCTGCAGAAGCCCCACGCGTGCTCGACCCCCTCCGTCCATCAGCGCTGCCCAGGTGCTCCGGCCTCGCGGGCTGTCAGCGACTCAATGTCGAGACATGGCGGCCTATTCATGCTTGGAACCCCGTCCACCCTGTGTCTCCCGATGCCCGATGCCTGCAGATCCCCCGAGATAGCCTCTTTCTGCGGCTCCACAGACCTGGGCGTGGCGTGTCCTGCTGTGGTGCTGCGCCCGACGAGGTGCAGGTACGTACAGCGTGTACCACCCTGCTATGCCCTGCACGCTCCTGGGACAATCTGCCTTTCGCAAGCAGCCTGCGCCCATCCTCTCTGCGCACCCCGCATGGCTCTGTGTGAGTGCCCCGGCCTCCTCTCTCTGGGTGCTCCTTGCTCGCCCTCCGCGGCCCTAGCGGCGTTACCCACCTCGGACAGCGAACGTCCTTCCTGCCGGGTCGGTTACCATGTCATACTGGGTCCACTTTGACCGCCACACGTTCCCAGGACATGCACCCATGTGCATCACCCCCACGCTACTCTGAAATAAGCTCTCGGTGAGAGCCATCACGGCCTCTTGCCTCTTTCGCGTGTCCCCGCTGCTGTCTCCCCGGTACGGTGTCAATCTCGGACATCGCGCAGAGGGCCAGAGCTGTCTCTTGTCGTCGCTTCACGAGGCAGTCTGCGCGTCTCGAGTTGTGCTATCTCGGATCACACACAAGACCAGCTTTTAGTGCAGCCCTGACGATCACACCAGTCTGAAAAATGCCCTTGCATCTCATAGTGTCACATCTTCCGCTTTAGCCTCCCTGCGTGCCTGTGGCATCACCGACGCTGAGGATGCTCCCGCGAGACGCCTTTCAATCGTGTCGCGCCTCGTGCACCATAGCTGTTCGGTCTCCCAACATGACGTAGTCCTTACGTGTAAAATCAGCGAGCCACCGGATGCTTGCACGGCTGCCGTTGGTCCTCAGAGCTTGCGGCGCTGATCTGTCGTTCCTTTGCCGCAGGACACTCCCGATTTGCAAATGCTCTTTGCTTAACCATTAGCCAGTGTTCTTCTCAGTGCAAAGCGGCCGCGACTGCTCCTAGTACTTTGTACGAACTCGCGACTGTCATACGAGGACAATCTTACTGATTCCCTGAGCCCGGCGCCTCGTCCATGTTTCGTTCACCTGCCATCCCTCACCTGCGCATCACAAGCCCCAGACATCATTCCGTCCACGGCTGAACACTCAACCGTATGACAGTTGTCGTCCCGCAGTCGCGGGATGCATCACTTGACCCAAGGACAGCAGCGGGCCCTCTCACACGACGCCATCCCGTCCTCACCCTCTTACGCATTTACGGCGAGCACACGAACGTGGCTGGGAAGATGTGCACGAGTGGAACAGACAAGCCCTCCGCTTGTCTCGCTCACACGAGCCTTGGGGAACGTGCCTCGGTTCATACAATGCGCGCAGCGATGTCGGTATGCTTCTCCCGTAGCGTCAATTAATTAGGCAGACATTTAGATGTGTGTACTCCTGTCGGACGTACATGTGACGAGCTGTGGGTCTCGGCCGGGTGTCTGTATTCCGCAGTACGCAGCGGTGACTTGGGCATCGCAGATTCCGTCGTGTCAAGTGGACCATCGGAACTATTATATAGCGGCCGAGCCGTACTCCTGGCGAGCTCTGTGCGGCATCCTGTGTGTTACTTCTGGGCCCAGAAACTAGCTGATCGTTCTCAGTGCGCATCGGGCTGTTCGCCCGCCCCATGTGCTCCACTTGCACCTGGTCTTCTGGAAACGTGCCGTCTGTCAACTTCTCGCTCCTCCAGTGCACGCAATTTCGCGTGGAAAGCCTGCATATAATATTCACATGATGGTAGCATGTATACTTCCAAGCTCCCTCCGTCCGCTTGAATGTAGTCATCCTTTGGACGTGGCATTACCGATTGATGAAAATTGATATCAGCAGACATTAGGAGTTGCCGCATTAAAAATTTGGGGCCGCACAAAGGTGGGAGCCAGAGACATAAACTTGATTCTTGAAACAGGTAGCAAAGACACTGCACGTCACAGCTTCAGAAAGATTTCTAAAGGGTGGAAAACGTTCTTGAACCTGGAGACAGCGACACCAGGGCGATTCGAACGCCCGCTCCCAGAGGGAAACAGATCGTGAGAAATTCTAATCTGTCGCCTTAACCACTCGGCCATGGTGCCCAGTAGGCGCCTCTGCTTGCTCACGTGGCAATATGACAGTGAGGTCATGTGTCTGCGACAAGCACTGGGTCAACTGTGAACCTGAACTGTCCTCAGCCTGATCGAAACAAGCATTCGTTACCGGATGTCGACCAGCTCTCTGCTCCGGTATCAAGTCACGGGCAACTTCCTCGGGTTAATCAGTGGTGCTCATTGTCAATTCATCTCGGATAAAACACGTTAGCTCAGCTAAACAAGAGGCATCCTCCTGCACGGGAGGCGACGAGTCGCTACAAGCAACTTGCAAGACACCTAAAGTGCTATCCAAAGGTCGTGGCGGCGAGGCGCTCGTCGCTCGGCGGACTAAATTGCACACCTGCACCGTGGTCAGTGAGGTAGCGAGTTCAGACGTCACTGGGTCAAGCTCACGGTCCGAATGGGCGACAACATCAGTCGAGTCGTGCTGGTGAGCTCTTCAGGGGCTGTCATTGTAGTAAGCGAGCTGCTGCCTAATGTGATGCAGATACATATTCTCTGCTACCCAAGTGCACTGTGTTCCCAGTCCATCAGGAAACTGGAAATCCTCCGGATGGAGACACGGCCTCCATGGCTCCGTCCGGGCCAGGATGGAGAGACGCCCTCCGTATGGAGCATGCATCTCCATCCCACAGCTCAGGAGCTTGTAGGATTGTGGTCTTCATGAGATTTAGTGAGATTCGAGCTTCGCAAGTAGATTTATAATTATAAACAGCAGAACGAACGCCGTTGTTGTCGTGTCGCACGCCACGTGGATCCTCCATCCTGATCCATATGGAGATCGCGATCTCCATCCGCATCAGTATGGATCGGCCTGTCTCCGTATAACGAGGGTACGTACCTGTCGGTCGCTCCGTGGCTCCATGCATTACAAAATGGAGCCCATGGATCTGAACAGGTTTCCTGATGTCCTATCCCCCTCAGTGTCAATTTCTGTGAGTTTTGTTCCTCTGCATTGAATTTCAAACGACTAGCCTCGGAGTGTAGCCAATGCATATTTGCGGTGCAATTGAAGGTGCGTGTGGATACACTAATTCCGCGTCATAGAACTCACTGCTCTCCGCGGAAACTAGAACATTCATAGATTGGGACCATGCTCAGCTGCGCGTGCACTGCCCTCGATTTCCTCTTGAACGAGCGCTACGCCTCTAGGCGGCGTCGTTCGGGATTGCTCCATAATCTTGCACGCGGTAGGACGTCAAAGCAAATTGATTACACGTCTAGATCACGCTGCGGGAGTCATCTAAATCGAGGGGAACAAGCAAAGCCAATAGGTATTGCGGCTATGGTGCGTGCCTGCTTCTCCCGACGGACAGTCCCGGGCTACCAGCGACGCGACCGCAGGATCTTGATAAGCGGGCGTTACGGCTGCATATCTCTGAGGGCAACCCGTCCTCGGAGAAGAATGTCCAAGATGTCCTATTCTTGGCTGTCGGTACCGCCTCTATGATTGGCCGGACGGTCGCTTGAGGACGATCGTTACGATATTCCGAGCGATTGATGACGTTGGCGGAAGCTGGTTCCTCCAGCGTCTGAGAAAGAATGGTTGTAATGCCAACTCTACTCGGATCTTTCGACGTCGGCACACATAGAAATCTTATCTGGTCGTCCCTCAATTGCACCAGAAACTCTCATGTTCATCAAGCGCCGATATATCTGAGGTATGTCTCTGGCATATCTGATGGTACCGTGCGAAGCCTGTAGCGAAGTTTCAGACACATGCGTCCCGCCACGCTTCGGTCATTTAGGGATTCAATGTCGCTGATTTCAAAAGGGAGTTACTACCGTCGGCAGCGACGCGGCACACGGCAAGGAACGGTGAGATTACGTATGCGATGACTCGGGTGTTGGACGACCCCGGGTGACGGAAGCAAACAATGCAGAGAACGCTATTCTGTCTCGTTCTCCCTTGTCAGCCTCTGTTACGCGTAACGTGCCATGGGATGCGAGAACCCGTCGACTAATAGTTCAATTTACTAGGTATAATTTTGGCAATGCACTTATTTTGGATTTTGGTATTCAACTCCCGCGGGTTCATTTCTGCGCAGAACTTCAGAAGTCCGCAACGTACATCCCGAGGCTGACGGTTGGGGACCTGTACTCAGCGAAGGTCGGATGTGAGCTTACGTCCAGAGAGATAACGGTGACGTGAGCTAGGCCCCACCGCCAAGGTGATTATTGACCGGGATCGCCTCAAAAGATGCTCCCAGAGACTATACATTGTCCCCCCGCCCTCCGCCGCCTCCGCAGCAAAAACGTCGCCTCGACATCACCATGCGGTCGTCAACCAGGGTACTCGCTGCTGCACTTGGTATTGAGTGTGTGCGCACGTTCGTCTCCGCGCTAGACGTAACAGTCCCTTTCTTTGCGCCATACAACTCCAACCTGCTCTCTCCTACTCTGCTCTCCTTTTCTATCGAGCAGGACCGCTGGCCAGACTGGGCGGGGGTTTCGGAGCGCAATGAGTTTACGTACAAAGCTTTGCAGAACTACCAAGCCCTTACCGGACAGCCGCCCAATATTCGAGTCGGTGCTGACTCTGCGGATCATACCATCTGGTCCCCTGATGTCTCGGTACGAATTCAGCTCATGTGGTTGGACATGTATCCTTATTGACGCTTCTATTAACTATAGATAGTTGCCGACGAGGTATTCCCTACTCCCGACGCGCTCACGCCGTATCCAGAAGCCTCTACCCTCACTGTCGGTAATGACTACTACATGCTGTCTCAGTTCCTTCCATCAGGCGAGTCAAAAGCCATTTGGTTCGCGACTTTCGCTGATTAGACGTTCTCTGAATTTTGGTATTTGTGGCGCCCCCTTCTCATTTTGACCATGTTCAACAGGCACTCGTATGATATGGGGCGTGAATCTCGGACTCGACAATGCCACGAATGCCGTTAATATGGCGAAAGCAATCGTCGACGCTTTCGGCACTCAAGAGGTCCAGAATTCGGGCGTTTCACTTCTCAGGATCGAAGTTGGCATGTATACGTTTCGTTGTTGAGAACCTACTTCGGCTTTACTGATCATTCACGCCTGTGTTAGGCAACGAACCTGACCTCTACAGGAATCCAACTCACGGGCTACGTCCTAAGGGCTGGACGGTTCAGGAGTATGTCTCCGATTGGGAGTCGATCGCAGACCCGGTTGTGGAGGCCATCGGAATCTCAAGCAACTCCGGCCCCGTTACTCTTCAAGGTGCCGCATTCTCTGGCCAAGGGTACACTCCTCGAGAGATCTTCGCGTTGGGCATTCTCGGCAGTGAAGCCGGAGCAACTATCTCCACGTTCGTCTCTCTTCATGAGTCTCTGGGCTGGAAACTGATGTAGCACCGTGTAGCATCTCTCAGCACCGGTATTCGGCAAATTTCTGCAACGGTGGAGATCTCGGGTTGATCTCCTTCATGAATAAGGCTGCGGTCCGGGGCAATTTGTCAATATTCGACGCCGATATTGCTGCTACACATGAACAAGGATTGGTTTATATTCTTGGGTATTTTACTTCATTCTCGTGCTTGAGCTTGCTCTGATTGGCGGCGTTGACAGAGAGACAAACAGTGTCGCGTGTCACGGTGCTCCGGGCATCAGCAACACCGCTGCCATGGCGCTGTGGGTCATCGATTATACCTTGCAAGCCGCGACGAGGGGTATCTCGGAAGCCTACTTCCATCAGGGTATTGGCTACAAATACAACTTCGTGAGTCACTTTGGTCACGTCGTTTGCAGCGCTGACCATACCGCGGACAGATTCAACCCGTCACCCTCAATTTCTCGACCATTGATAACTCTCCTCTGGATCCTCCTGAGCCACCGCACATTCAGCCAGCATACTACGGCGGGCTGGTGGTCGACACGTTTATCGGAGATACAGGGTCCGCCGCGATTATTGAGCTCAGTGTTGATGACGACGACGTGAGCGGTTACGCGGCCTTCGAGAACGGACTTTTCGTCCGTGCGGTGTTCGTCAACATGCACCCATGGTTAGCAAGTGATTCTGGCACACGGCCGTCCGTACATATCGATCTCGACGTGATGCTTGGCTTTGGTGAAGACGGCTCACCGTTGTTGGATGTGGACCTGTTCATGGGGCAGACAGCGACGGCGCGCCGTCTCGTCATTCAGCATGCTGACGATGTCTCCAACCTGACGTGGGCTGGCCAGAGCTGGGAGAACAGTGATATCTCGCCCACGGGAGGGCTTGATTTGGAGATGGTGGATTTCAGCGCAGGTTTGGACATTCGCGCGACTGAGGCTGTTCTGGTGACATTCTAACAGCAGCACATTTTCGAAATGCTGCCTGCGCACTTTCCTTCACGAAATTTGACGCGACTTTACGATGTAGCCTTAGAGACCGTATTAGATAGGTGGTGTGTTGATGTTGGATACGGACTGGCTTACGATGGACTTTTACGATATTGAGAATGTTTTGTGATCCCTGGACACAATGCGATATGTATCTAAGGGGACGCCACTTGCGAAGATTATCTCATTTCATTGGAAGAGTTTCAAGGATCGTGGAGATGAGCGGCGCATGCCGCTCTTTGAGGTTTTCATTGTGCTCATTTTCAACGGGTGGCTTTCCCCAATTCCTGTAACGGTCTGGATACGCTGGTGCGAGCCTTAACGATGGTCTTCATCCCATCCTATCTTCGAAAATTTTCTCAAATATGTTGGATGTCATGAAGTGTCGAACCAGTACGTAACCCAACCTCGAAAGAGACATTTGACTTTTCTCAAATATGTTGGATGTCATGAAGTGTCGAACCAGTACGTAACCCAACCTCGAAAGAGACATTTGACAAAGGTTGACAACTGCAGTATAAAGCACCAGAACACTATAGAATATGGCATTGTCTGCTCATATATAGAATCAGTCACACGAAGGATGGAATGCAAAAAATGGAAGTAGGAGGTAAGCAAAAGGCGATGCAGTCAAACGCTGACAATATACTCGGCCATAACGCGTTTCTGTAATCCTCACGGTATCACTGGTCATAGAGTGTTGAACCCCGGACGAACTCGAACATCGGTCTCACTGGTCATAGGGTGTTGAACCCCAGCTGCACTCGAACATAGGTAAGACCGGTTCGTTCTACAAGCTGTAGTTGAGATCAAAATTGAGACCGACGCTCCTAACACATCTCACCTGTCATCTTGTATCTTGCTTGAACCGCTGAGCTTTGTATGCGCTTGGGTTCAACGAACGACCAGCGGCAGTTCGCAGCGCCGGCTCGCTCGACGCACCCCTCAGCATTTCCCTCAGCTTCCGGTGCTGTCTCGGACTGTCCTTACCGTGTGTGCTCTTTGAGCTGCTGGGGGACGGGATTGGGGAGGTGAAACCTCTTTGCATCATCTGTCTTTTAGGAGACGGCTCGAGACTGGACCGAGATGGCGACTCCTCTTCGTGTGGCCTCTTCCTGCCTCCCGCAGGAATAACCGGGATGCTATCTTCCGATGAAAGTACAGGTGATGAACACGGAATGGGCGAGGATTCCAGCAGAGGAGAAGACGGAAATTGAATGGCTAGGTCCTCGCTCGCGCTCGGCAAATGAGCGGAGGATATTTCGTGATGAAGAACGAGGTATCCGACTGATAAATTAGGATCACCGTGAGTTCGCAGAACGCGATCCACTAGTACGATACTCACGACCATTGCAGTCCACTTCGATCTGCGGCAATTTCATCTGAATAACCTCCACAATGTTGATTGAAGACTCGCAACCCTGATGAGTTTATAACGTCAGAGACATCTGAGAAAATAATCAGTTACCGATGGAGGCAGACTTCGAACAAGGCCTTGACATCTGCGTCGCTGGCCACTGCTGTCTCTGCGTCGGAATGCTGCGGAAATCTTTATTATGCAGCCCTTCACGTGCTGGAGAAACTGACCTCCAAAATGTAGGCCAGAATGTCGTCAACGGGATCGTGGAACTACCAAAGATACGTCAAGCGGGAACGTCGTGTTCGTAGAAGTATCAAAGAACCTCGGGACCGCTTTCCCCCGCTCTCGACATGCAATCAGCATCGGTGACCGTCACGAGTTCTCCCTCGCTCGGTGGGCTCCCGGGCGGTAAGCCTTGGGGTTCAGCGGCGGCCTTGATCGCCTTAAGACTAAATCCGTGGCTCTTCGCCACCTTGTAGTAGTGGAGGAATATGCATTGGTTGCGCGGATCGTCCTTTTTCGAGGGCAGCGCAGAAGGGAGCGCGTGGCGGCTCGCGCGGCGATGGTCGTCATGAGCCCTTCCGTGCCGATTCGAATGAGCGGAGCCCTCGCTCGACTTGCGAGGTGGCCCGGTACGCGTCTCTGGGGAGCGTTGGCACTGCTCTGACGACTTCACGGAAAGGGAGAACCCGGCGTCGCCGTGATGGAGATGGAAGCGACCGGAGTATGATTGGGAACCCTGGTGGAAGGTAGTGACCGCCCAGGACTTGGCCTTGACGTGGCCGCGGACGAAATATAGCTGTTCCCGGTCGTTGAGGCCATGCACCTTGTACGCGTAGCGCTGCCAGTTCCCGTAATTGCGAGACACGTACTTGCGCATCCAAAACAATGCCTGCGTTGCTGTGCGCACCTGCAGCGGCTGTGCATCGGACAACTCGGTCAGGCTCGCTTGTACAGTCGAATGGATGGCGCCGGTGTGCGGGCCGCAGCCTCGCGGGCGGAAACCTAACCCCAGTGCGAGGTCTGCGGGGTAAACACGTGAGTCGGGTGAACGGGATGGCCGATAACCTAACCCTAACCTCATAATATATTATAATGTAATATAATCGTACTATAATGTGGGTATAATAATAGTCACGCGGAGGATAATATTACAGCGGGACGCCGTAAGTAATCGTAACGGCGATCATAATATTAATTATAATAAAATGTACTAATAATCTTGCGGAGCCCTAAGTCGAATGGATGGCGCCGGTGTGCGGGCCGCACGTGGCAGCCTCGCGGGCGGAAACCTAACCCCAGTGCGAGGTCTGCGGGGTAAACACGTGAGTCGGGTGAACGGGATGGCCGAGGCCGAGGGGCGCCCCTGCTTCCCCAGAGCCTCATAAGCCACCGTCGCTGTGCTCTCTCTTCCTCACATCCACCATGGCCTCCGTCTCCCAGCGCATCCAGAGCCTTGCCGCGGGCTCACCAAAGGCAAAGCTGCTCGTCCAGAGCGATGACGATGTCGTCATCGTCGTCGCCGTCCGTTCTGCCATCACAAAGGTGAGTCGTTTCTTGTTATACTGGGTTCCGCACGGTGCAAATGCAGGCTGGATCATGGACTTCTGCGTTCATGGCTGCACACCAACATCGAACAGAGGGGGCGTTCGTAGACCGCGCCAGTGAACTCTTTGCGTGTCACTTCCTTCGCACATGCGCTTATACTCACACACACCGCACCTACAGGCCAAGAAGGGTGGCTTCAAAGACACCCGCCCAGAAGAGATCCTCTCCGGCGTCTTCCAAGCCGCATACACCCAAGCGCGCCTCGACCCCGCGCTCATCGACGACATCTCCGTCGGCAACGTCCTCCCTCCAGGCGGCGGCGCCTCTGCCGCGCGCATGGCCGCGCTCGCAGCCGGGATCCCCCACACCGTCCCGCTCCACACCGTCAACCGGCAATGCTCCTCCGGCCTCACAGCCGTGAACCACATCGCGAACGCCATCCAGACCGGCCAGATCGACATCGGCATCGGGGCCGGCGTCGAGAGCATGACGTTCGGGTACGGCGCGAAGGCGCAGGCGGACGGCTTCTCGGAGAAGGTGCTCGAGTGCCCCGAGGCAGAGGACTGCCTGCTCCCGATGGGCATCACGAGCGAGAACGTCGCGAAGGAGTTTGGCGTGACCCGCGCAGAGCAGGACGCGTTTGCCGCGCGGAGCTTCCAGAAGGCCGCGCAGGCGCAGAAGGAGGGCAAGTTCCAGGCGGAGATCGTCCCGCTCAAGGTGAAACTGGTGGACCCGAAGACGGAAGAAGAGACGGAGATCATCGTGGACAGGGACGATGGTGTCCGAGAGGGTGTAACGGCAGAGTCGTTGGCGAAGCTCAAGCCCGCGTTCTCCAAGGACGGCAGCACACATGCAGGTATGTTTCCCCCGCTTCTCCCACATCTCGCGGTGGCTAATCGAGTGTCTCAGGTAACGCGTCGCAAGTGTCCGACGGCGCCGCGGCGGTCGTCCTCGCGCGCCGCTCGGTCGCGAAGCGGCTCGGCCTGCCCATCGTCGGCAAGTTCGTCGCGGCCCAGGTCGTCGGCGTGCCGCCGCGCGTGATGGGCATCGGGCCCGCGTTCGCGATTCCGCGCGTGCTCGAGAAGACCGGGCTCGGGATCAACGACGTCGACTTTTACGAGATCAACGAGGCGTTCGCGAGCCAGGCCGTGTACTGCGTCAAGAAGCTCGGCATCCCGCAGGAGAAGGTGAACGTGCATGGAGGGGCGATCGCCATCGGGCACCCGCTGGGCTGCAGTACGTCCCTCGTAGTTTGGTAGTGCGGTGAGCGCGGTGCTGACCGGTATTCTTAGCTGGCGCGCGCCAGGTGGCGACGGGCTTGAACATCGCGAAGCAGACGGGTGCAAAGGTGTTTTGCACGAGCATGTGCATTGGCTCCGGCATGGGCATGGCCGCCATCTTCGTCAACGAGCAATAAAGTGCCTCCAGCGTGTCGCTGATACGAGGCGCGTGTAAGGCTCCCTTACTCTCTTGCATGACGTGTATTGTTTAGCCCTCGCGGTGTGCATGTAACATTAATTATTACTGTTTTACTTCTCACTGCGTTTCGGATTACACTGCGGACTCCCCAGTGGCTACGTGAACTCGACCACCAGTCAATACACAAGAGCCAGAGTCTCCGGTGCCGAAGCCGGATGTGGGAAAGAATCCACTGACGCCATAAACCTCTTCATGGACATTCGCTAATCTGTTACGGGGAGAGGAATTGCGATCTCCTCTGAATTTACTACGTCTCCAGACCGTGCGATTGATTGCGCTCATATGCTCACCCTTACATCGACAATGGTAGGCATGCCCGGGCTTTCGACAGTCGACGCGCAAAGTCTCGGACACACGTGATTCATGGAGGGAGATCACGCATTGAGGAATCCGGATCCCACAATGTTCCCTTTTTCTACCTCTCCGCACCGCACCTGGGTCCTCCTATGGCCACCCCCGTCGAAGGCCAAGATATTCTGGGTGGCATCGATATCGTGTAGACTACTCGGTCAAAACCTGGCAAGACATTCACCGGTATCTGTGCCTGTACCTCGGAAAATACTCATTTTCACAGTTGTTGCATTCGCTCCCGTTATGTGCGTCCCGCGCGAGGACGCCCTGGCTTCGATTAACGCGTCGCAGCAGCCATGACTACATGATGCAGCAGCTCTGGCGGGAAAGCATTGTTTCTCTGATACACCTGGATCGCGTTCTTCTGGACTCAGGTCTTTGCTCGTCTGCATTCGCATTCTCGAGTTCGCTACGCATGTTGCGACATACATGAAGAGCGGTATGAACGTTTTGAATCTATACTGTCTCTGATCGAAGTCCCAGCCAGACATTAATCGTGTTTGAATCGAACGTGTTGGGTCGCACGGCTGAACTTTGTACTCCTAGTATTGGTTGGCGGCAGAGCGCAGCGCGGTGGATATCAATAAAGCTATCGAAAAGCAACAGCTGCTAGCACTGACGTCATACCTCGCTATTCGAATTCTCCAAAGGCAACCCATCGTCCAGTTTCGCCGAGGAGGCATCATAGTTGATCAAATTCACGTTGAGTTCGCCGTTGGCGCCAACAACTGAGTGACGTGGTCTTGACTCGGCACATTTAGGGCCTACGAGTAGGATTACGGGTCAGAAGCCGAAACATGGGAGCAGAAAGTGCACAGAAAATTATACAAGATGCACTTCGGAGCAGGGAGCAACGAGATTATGCGCCGAGCTGGACCTCAACCAGAAGAAATGATGCTGTGGTCATCCGCCGGCCGCGACGATTCTGTGGCCCACGTGGCACTGGGTGAGCTTCGCTCTCAGCTCTATCCGGCATCCATGGGAATACCTTTCTATATTGTACTCATTGTAGCCTCTGCGATTAGCCTTGTTAGTAGAAAATGTTGAGACTAATCTTGGTCGTCTGAGACCTCGTTTGAGAAACGAAGAAAGACACTTCCCTGGGATATATACCATGGCTTACGAGATACCCTGAGGCTAAGAGCGTGCGAGTTTCGGCTCAGACCACTCACTGCCGCTCCAAGATGCCCTGTGAGGAGCTAGTGAGTCCTCCGCAGTAATCACTC
This sequence comes from Obba rivulosa, assembly GCA_001687445.1. Taxonomy (NCBI): domain Eukaryota; kingdom Fungi; phylum Basidiomycota; class Agaricomycetes; order Polyporales; family Gelatoporiaceae; genus Obba; species Obba rivulosa. Next base: position 101,963 of record KV722386.1, on the reverse strand, counting down.
GGGTCGACTGCAAAAGAACTCTGTGCTAACTCAAGAGTCCCGGTAGCCATTGAATGCATTATCGCGTCTTGTGGTCACGGGTCTCGTTCAAGATGCACCTAGCGTTTGTCTTGACCTTATGCTGAGGGATGCCCCTGAACTTTCCACGAGTGAACGCAGAGGTTTTGAGAAGACGTTGAGACGCCCCGACGACCCACCTCCTCCACGCCAGCAATCAAACCTCAGGCTGCCCTCGAATGGCAGCTATGTACTGAACCTCGGAGTAGGCGAAGTACTCGGAACAGGCACAGCTGGCCACGTGTACGCGGTACGGTTGCTATCCTGGTTGGACACATCTTGCACATCTGCGAGTTGGTCCACAACGGGGCTCTGTGACCTCCCTCCCCTCGTAATCAAAGTTTCAACTCCAGGTCACGCGTCTTTTATGCAGGATGAGAAGAGCGCATACGATGAAGTCGAAATTATACAGGGCTCGGTAACCGCGCGATGCTACGGACTTTTTTGGGGCCACCTGGAATCTGGTCATAACCCCATTGGCTGGGACACCTCTAAATACGAGACTGAGCCAGCTGCGCAGGAGATTTCTGTCCTCTTGCTAGAGAGACTTGGGGATCCCTTGTCCAGAGATATGCTTGGTCACCCCTTTCCAAGCGAAATCATGTGTGTTGGCATTGACATGAACAAGAGAAATATCCGTTACTGACAACTTATTTCCAATAGTGACGAGTGGGAAGAACTTCTTGATGATTTTAATGAGCTTAACATATTCTACCGCGATTTACATCGTCGCAATATCCTGCGTGCGCCACGATCCCCTCCTGGCCTCCCCACTCGGGAATGCCCAGTACATAGGAAACAACACGCATGGCGAATAATTGATCTGGGCTGCAAGAGGGAGAAAAACTGGTTGACGACAGATGCCAGGAGGGTCTACCACCGACAGATCCTCCGGGACGTCAAGCAGCGTTGGGAGATGGGAGATGACTCTCCGCTATCTAATTAGTTTTTATCCATGAATTATTTGACGTTTCCAGTTCACCCCCGGATAATATTAGTATATCATCGCGGCCGTCGGATTTGGATACTATACTTTCAGATCGCAGTCGTTGCTCCAGTGGAATAAATCCTGTAGACGTAGATACTTCATCCGCGAAAGTCCATTTTATCAGATCCGCACGAGACGTCAAACTCGACTCCTGCCGAAGCTCAGTCATAATCGCACTACTCGTAATTTCTGTAATATGATGCATCCACGCCTCGCGGCTGGCGGCGAGGTCCATACGCAAGTTTTGCAATAATTATCGTCGACCCCGCGGCACCTGCATTGGAGCCTGTCCATCCCTGAACCGTACGCCGCCAGTTCATTCATCCCTCTGTATCATCCTGCAGCTGACGTCCCTGGTGCCAATCCAGCGTCATAGCCCGTGTTGAGTCCGCCATAGCCCGCTTCGTAGCTCGAAGCTTGTGTGACAGGATGATCCTGACGTTTTCTGGAAGCCTGCCTGTGACGGGCGTGTCACGTCAGTGGCTGTGAGAGCAATCGATCACGAGAGCTGAAATAAATGCTTGTGCAAGAAGCACATCTCTGGATGCCGGGAATTGCTTACAGCTGACATAGTATAGAATAATGTTGTTCCCATCTACGCCTCTATTTTGCGCATGATGGCGTCTTACCTGTGCTGATCGCCTGCACGAACTGTACTCGGGTCGGACCTATCCGAGCTGATTGGGCACAATACGTATGACTTGCGAGACGGCTGCGCTGATGCTGACGATGATGACTTGTGCGAAGAGCTAGGGGTCGATCGTAGAGTGGAGGACGCGGTGGATATGATCATACAATGGGGCAGTATTGGAGAGTGGCGGCCAGAGGAAGAATGGATGAACGACGCGTTGACCGCCGTCGTCGGAGAGCAAGGGAACGAAGAGTCCTTGCCTTGGGCGTCATAGCACTGTCGGTATGCTTGCATATTTCCTAGGCGAACTTCATCACTCATTGTATATATAAGTACAAATATATTATAGTTTCGTTAGACTCGTGCGTCTCGTGAATTAACCGGCCAGTCTAATCCAGGTGAGAGAGCTAAGAGACGCTCGAGTTGATCGACCGATGCTCAAGAACTCGAGGCAATGCACACCATACAAATTCAAGCAAAACAATTCCGCATGCGTTACAATGACCGTTGCATTCTGATGGAAGCGAATCTATGAGGCGAGAGATATCGTAGAGACCGCTCCGAAGATATCAAGGAGAGTGATTCTACCCGTGCCAGACCCAATCGCGAGATGGTGCCCTTTGGACATGTACATCCCCAATCGTCCCATATAGACCACAGGGGCTGGCCTCCTCGAACTCTCCAACCAGCATACAGGATAGGTGCGATGGTCTGCTCCTAGTAACGAGATCCAGCCGTCCCAGGGCGATGCCATGAATTCGCCTTGTGTAGGCTTCGATCGCTTCATGTTCGAGGCCGGCTCCGCTTGACCAGTTCTGATATCGAAAGCGTACACGGCGGAGGAAGTGCAGACGGCGTAGACAAGGGTGCTATCCGATGAGAATTCTAACCTCTCCAAAATGAGGTTTCGGACATTCGTGGCGACATTGAAGTCCTTCTCGAAGAGTCCATCCGAAGCTCTGAAGAGGCGTAGGTCTGAATGATCAGCTTGACTGGCCGCAGAGCTGGGGTTTGACTGGAGGGAGCGTCTCCCAGTGACGATCCACTTCCCGTCCGGAGAGTAGGATGCCAAATATGCGTCTCTATGGTTGATAGTCATTACCATCTTCCCCGATTCGATGTCCCACACCCTGGAGCGATCGTGAGAGGCTGTAGAAATAAGGCGCTTGCCATCCGGAGAAAACGCGACGTCGACAATGGTAGAATCATGGCCCTCGAAGGTTTTCAAGCGTTTTCCGGATGAGGTGTCCCAGACGATGATGCGTCTGTCTGCAGAGCCCGATGCGACCATGTCATTCTCGTTCGAGAACGCAAGGCAAGTCACAGTCGCATTGTGTCCTGGTGGAGTGGCTGCTTCTGATGTCAGGTCAGTAATGTCCCAGATACGGACCGTACCGTCCCAAGACCCGGATATCAGGTGGTCGCCGGTGGGAGAGAAGGATACCGATGTCACGGAGGAGGAATGGCCTTGAAACGTGGCGAGGCACTTCGGATTGCGTGCGTCCCATAGGCGTACCATGTCCGAACCTGAAGCGATCAGGTCTCCTCTTGGCGATACGACCACTTGGTTCACCGGACCCGAATGAGGCAGAACGTGAAGACATTCTTCTGTCTCCACATCCCATATACGAATGGTACCATCTCGAGCTCCACTAGCGACATGATTCCCGTCAGGGAAGAAGACCGTAGAGAGAACGTCGTCGGTGTGGCCGACTAACAGCTTGAGCAGCGTGCCTTTGTCAGCATCCCAGATGCAGACATCCCTCGATGAGCCCGAAGTGGCGCGCTGGCCATCCATGGAGAATGTAATCGGCGTGGAGATCATCCTCTCGCAAATGATGGTCGATGACACCTCCAGCTTCTGTGCATCCCATACGAGGACCCGGAAGTCGTCTAGGACGGGGGTCAGGAATTTCAGCCCGTCATGAGTGAATGCGACAGAGTTCAAGCGGTTTTCGGCGGAGTTCAGGTACTGCGTCTGTCCTCCAGCTTCACCATTGAAGAAATAGACATCGTTTCCGCCTCTCCAGCATGACACGACATGTCGATCTTCCCAAGATACATCGAAAGAGTCCGCGCCCGGGTAGTCAGATGTTGCCATCAAATGGACGCCCGAGGTAGCATCCCATAGGTCGACTTGGCCGTGCAGGGCACACGACGCGATGTACTGGCCATTGGGATGAAATTTCACGCCGATCAACCTGCCGCGTTGGGTCTCAATAACGCGGAGACATGGTCCCCAATGCGAGTCCCTGGCCGTGATCAGCTTCATTTCGCCTTCAGCACGGGTCGCGTGGCGTTTCGCGAGGGTACAGGTAGGAATTTGCGGCAAGGCCGACACGTAGATTTGCTCGGGGCAGATGTTGATAATGTCGAAAAACTCCAGCACAAATCGGAGTGCGTCATGGAGGATCTCTGTTGTTTCAATATTTTCCGGAGAATGTTTCTTATTGTCTCAATTAGTGACTGGCGGCGGCGGATGCATGCTGGGCACATACCTCGTACCAAACACGCGCAATAAGCAATGTCCGCACGGCGATATCAAGTCGATCCAAATAGCTCAGCACTTCCAGCCATAGAAGCACCTTGTCGGAGCAAAAAGCGTCGATTGCTGCTTGAATCTCAGCGCGCGAGTCGGCCTCTTGCAGGTGTGCAGCCCAATGAAGGCATGCATACTCAACGTGCTCTGGCACATGAACATCTAGCCGAAGAGCACTCTTCGCGGCTCCTTTCTTGAACCGAGTGGGGTATTCGAGCTGACATGGATTCCTCTGTAGCACTTGAGGCCCGAGGAGGACGTTCAGACAGGCGAGCGCCAAACGACCATGATGAACGGCGGGATCGATGTAGAAATCAGGGTCGACACAACGCTGCCTATGGGTGAGGTACTGAGGGAACGTGGCGTGCAACGGACGGAGTTTCCCGTTCTGCGAATCATCCGTGTCTCGGATTACCACAGACTCGATGTTTTCAACGACGGAGAGTATGTGATCGACGGGAACCTGTAGAAGGCCGGCCATCGCTTTCGGAGACATGTACTCTTGGAGCAAGGCGATAGTCCCAAGGACGATCTGTACACGAGCTTTGCGCGCTGTGTTCTTAAAGGTCTGGAACGACTGCCGCAAGATAGCGAGGTACAGTTTGTCCAGCTGCTCGTAGAACTCGGCTTCTTCCTCTGTTGGTTCGTTGGACAGAAGAATCTTCAGACTCTCATCAGCATCACGAGGATGCGCAGAGAGGAAGTCCACCGCAGTTTTTGCGTAGATGAACAGTCCGTTCGCCCTCTCAGCGATACAACTCGCAGCATCGCGATGAGCTTTGACAAACGTCTCAGGAAGCATGTCACGGATACGGTCCTGTAGATATCGTGTGATGTCGACGGTGACGATGGAAGGGGGAATGTCATGCAGCCGCTTGATGTTTACGGCGTCGTGGAATTTGGGAGAAAGGAAGACTTCCTGGATATGTTTCTCCGGCCGTGTAGTCACCAATATACGAAGTGGGAACGGCACCGAGCTAGCGATCTGCAGGAGGAGATTGAGCATCTTTGATATTAGGATGGGTGGACGATCGGTGCATTCGTCGACAGCGTCTAGGATGAACACGACCGGTGGATGGTCCCCCGGCACGTCCTTCAAGGGTTGTTCGAGCAAATCCGCTGCTTGAAATTCCATCTGCGATAGATGGCCGCTCTCGACGTGCTTGCGAGCACCCCTGATAATGTGTTGACGCAGGCGAGGTTGAGTGATGGCGAGCTGGTGGGCAATGGTGGTGAAGACCAGCCTCGTGCAGCTCAGGCTCTCCTCCCCGCGATTAAAGAAGAAGCTGGCGCCGAGAAGTTTCTCCTTGTCCAGGCGTTTAGCCATCTCAAGCGCGATGGTCGACTTGCCCGTCCCCGCCGCTCCACTCAGGATGTAGACAGGATGGACGTCCTTAGCACCGCGTACCCACTCGCTGATCTCGCGGAGCAGGTCCTGGCGGGTTCCAGGATGGACGCCTTCCTTGTCCCGGTTATGGTACGACTGATAGTGAGCGTCCGCGCGTTCTAGCTTCTCGAGAATCCGGCTTTCCTCTGTCACCATGGGCGATGAGAGGGGTCGGAACGAAACGTAATACCAGCACAGACCTTCAGCAACTTGGTTCTTCTCGATACGCTAGAGAAATTGTGCAAAACAAAGAATCGCTGGTGAGATCGCAGTGTACAATGCTTGATTGAATGTTCGACTCACGACAACACCAGCTTGGACTTGAATCATTGCCACAGCGACTTCAGAGATGAGCGTGTCAATCTTGATGTGTCCTCGGAACTACATATGCATTATTCTGATGGAAACATAACAATTCTTGGCGCCACACACCTCAAAATCCGAGATGGCTTCGTCAATACCACTCTTCAGACTAGCGAGGACCCGAGCGTTACGCTTGTACTGCAAGCAGCGCAGCAAGAACAGCTTCAACTGCAACTTCTCAGCTAGACTCGCCAGCGGCTGCAGCGTCCTGTAACCCTCGATCAGAACATGGTGGAACGCGAATAAATGTGATTTGCATACTGATCTAGGGCATCGATTCTGCTCAGCAATTCCGCCAAGGGCCCGCCTTGCACCACGACGAGGCCAGGCTTCTCCCCGGAAGGCGCATCGCGTGCCGATAGCCGCTTCTGAATTTCGTCGGTCGAATTCTTTATGATGTCGGCAAGGCGCTTTAGCTTATGCGCAAGCTCATCCCTTGTACTGTCGTTTTCTCTGGTTTTCTGTTCGTTCGGGACAGAGTGTTAGCACAAGTACAAGGATTCTAGAAGTTTTACGCTTACCTGTATCATGTCAATAATCTTAGAGAGTGACCCAATAGCGACATTGAGGCCCCCGAAGTGTCCAGGAATCATAGAAATGGCGGGACCAGCCGCATCCAGAGCGGACTTGGCAGCATCCAAAATAGCATCGATAGTCTCGTCGTGCCGTCCGTTCATCATTGTCCAAGTATGATCCAGATATCAGAGAGGCTCGTTGCGAGAGTTCTGAGAGCGAACGTGAATTAAATGAGAAATTGTCCAGAATTAGCGTCCAGGACGGGGTAATGAAGAGCCTGTGCCGGCTCGGACGTCGCATTTAGGCAGAATTGGAAAGCCTTTCCTCTGAGGCGCGGCATTGTGATGCAGCGCGCCGCAAATGCATGACCAGAACGTGTTTCCCATCGGGCTAGTCGCGGATGGAATGGAAGCTGTCAACGGGCGCTTTCTGCAGCAGACATCTCCCGCGAGACATCTTAGAACGCATCAGCTCGTGTTCGTTCGGCCTAGTCGAAAGTAAATAATATAGCATAAAATATATCAGCGCAGAGAACTGGCATAATCGCATCATACTCACCTGTCGCAATACAGTATCTCGAAAATGATTGCACCCAATAGCTGGCGAAAGGTGATTCGTCGAAGCGTGTATAGCCAGCGGACGAGCATCGACGATGTCACAGCCATGGGAGCCCTCCTGCTAAATAATCACAGTCTCTCGGTTCTTTCAAAGCATCACTGGCTCCGATACCACGCCGCATTGACAACGCAGTCTGCGTTTGTGAGCACGGAGACGTAAGTACGGGCGAGTCGGGGCGACGGAGTCCGAAGTGTGCCAATTCCAAGTGTCTCGTTGCATGAGAAGCACGTATCCACGCTGCATATCCGAAGATCCGGACTCCTGCAGATTGGCTCTAGTAAGTGATGAGCCGGTCTAAGCTGGTCTACGAGGCGAAGGAGCTCGGAGAACCACTGTCGACAGTGTTCCCAGGCTGCTTTTAGAACTCAGCCTGATCCGGAGAATGTGGCGTGTCTGCCGTACCAATGCAGTCCTCAGTCTCATGCTTTCCGTGCAGAACCGTTTGCTCACCTCACTCGTAGACTCGATGATCTGAGGTTTACCGTTGCTGCCAATGTGTCCTTGTCCTAGTGGTAAGCAACGACCGCTGCAGTGCGAATTCAAGCGTACCATGTATATATCGATGGTAGTCTATCCAGGTAACGCTGGTCGTACGTGGTATGTGAAGATCAAGGTATTCCATATTGACACCGTCAGACATTACGCGGATCCAGGATCCAGACATATCGAAACCAAACCTGAACACTCCAATCGTTGATGTACATGTCTCCAACGTACACTCCATGCTACAAACGTCCGCCGTCCATCCAATCTAGTGATGAGAAACCCGACGATGTAACGTGGCAACTGGCCTCATCCAGTGAACATGGGCGGAGCCCCTTTACCCGAGAGGACCATCTCGTCGACCACCTCGTCCTCCTCCGTGCGCTTCCACGTGCGGACCGTCTCGCCATAATCCGAAACATCAAAGACCCGCACGCGCCGATCAAAGCCAGGTCGGCCGTACCCGGAATAGGACCTGCAAGCGTACACGCATCGTCAGCACACCCTACGCCAGGCAGCCCAAGGGGCAGACACGCACCCGCCTCCGCCGAAGCACATCCACACGCCCTGCACCCTCCTGCAGTTCTCGGTCACTGTGCACGCGTGTCAGCACACCCGGGTCCGGATACTGCGCAGGATGAAGAGCGCTCACAGTGACAGTGTCCATTCGCGATGGCCTTGACCTCGGGCACGCCCCCGCCCGCACGATGGTCTGTCTCGAGCGCCTGGAGAACGCCCTTGTGGAAGAAGCCGTCCTGCTTCTTCGCGGCGCCGTTCTCTTCAAGGTCGTGCAGGCCGACGTCGAGTGGCAGGCCGGTGCGGGGGTCCGTGTCGGCCTTGGAATAGGCTTCTTGCCTGCAGAGATCAAAGGCAACAAGTAAGTATTGTGGGATGTAAACGAAGGGAGCACGCACAGAGGGATGTGGAAGAACATCAACGCGTTGGGCTTGGCGAGACGGCGTGCGCCAGGCGCGAGCTGGTCTGCGGATTGGCGCTTCCAGAGATCGCCGAAGTCGTCCGCACCGTCTGGCGTGAATGGACGCTCGATGGGGTCGATGGACGCTAAAATTACACATTAGCCACCATTTTCCTGTAAATCTGGACTACAGTCGAGACATACCTGATTGCTCGAGGAACCATTCTATCTGGTCCTGCGCAATGTTAGCAGGACTGCGCATATCTATCAAAGGAAGAATCACACCTGGTGGATCCAGTCGTACTCTGTCGGAATGAGTCCAAACCAGTCAAATATAATGCGAGAGTAAGAGCCAGAATCAAGCAAGTAGAGCGTCAACAGGTGTGTCGCCGATCTAATCCATGCGCACCGCGTTAATATGTCGTGACCTGGACACGAACGCAGGTCCACTCACGCATCCGCACTGCGAACCTTCAGAACATAGTTCCCCACACCATGCAAGCCACTCGGGCCGGGCTGCGCCACGCAATACGGCAGCGCCTGCATCCAGCGCATCTGCGCGGCTCTGCTCTCCCCATCCTCATCATCATGGTTCCCAAACACGGCCGCCCACGGGATGCCGCGCTGCATCGCGCCCTGCGCAAATTTCGCGAGCACACTGCGCGCGTCCCACGCGGAGCCCTGGCCGTTGAGCTGGTCGCCCGTGAAGACGACGAGGTCGGGGCGCTCCGCGTCGAGCATGCGCGCGAGGAGCGTGCCCGTGAGCGCGTCGGACGCGTTGCACGGCGTGGGGGTGTCGCGGCACGTGCCCGGCGCGACCGAGAAGTGCAGGTCTGCGACCTGCATGATTTTGAAGCGACCATCCGCGCTGAAGTGCAGCGGCGGCGCGCGCGGAGGGGCTGTGCGGGATTCAGGATGGTGATCAGTTCAGGCAGCACGCGCGGCTATGGCAGGACACTTACGCTTGACGCCGCGCCGGACAGTGAGCCAGACGTCCTCGCCGCCACGCGCCTTCGGCCCTTGGACCGCGCTGTCGTGCACGCGCTCGAAGCCGTACCACTCTTGACCGCTGCCATAGAGCACGTCGACCTCCGTGATCAACTCCTCCTGCCTCTCCCGGGCGCTCATCTGCGCAAGGGTCTTCTCGGCCTTGTACCACAGGTACCTGTTGCCCGGCATCGGCTGCGGCACTCTCTGCCATGCCGCACTGAATGGAGACGGCGTCTCCGGAGCGGGTAAGATGGTGATGGCAGTTACAAGGGGTATGTCGTGTCGCCTCGTGCGGCGGTAATAGATGTTCTGCAAATATGTTACAAGCCAACTGCGAAACTAAATATGGTGCTCACCATGGTCCCTAGGTCCCAAGTCTCTCGGCCGAGCAGGTCTCGCTCGACGCGCACCCAGCGTCCGCGGGATGCCTCCTCTTCCTTTGTAGTCGACGGCGTGCAGATCGAATCTGCGAGCGAGGGGAAGATCTCTGGATCAATGTAGCATTGGGTGATCGCGAGCTCCGATACTGTGTAAGGGACAGTGAGCTGAACATCCTATATCGTGATACGCTCCCCATGCAGTGTTCCAAGCGGATACGTACAGCCTGTGTCATGCGGAAGTATGGGGTCCCAGACGTCCAGAGGAAGGCTTGCAGTATCCAGGCCATCAAGCGCGGTCGTAGGCGTGCTCACGTTCCACCACGGCTTCCTCCCCGGCCCACCCCCTTCGCTCAGGTCACCACCGGCGAGCTCGTCGTCCGAGACTGCTTCCGAACCAGAAGGCGCAGAGCCAGAGCCCAAGCCTTGTCCAATAATGTCCCAGGACTGCCAGCCGATGCGCTGAAGGGCGCCTGGTCCCGGAGATGGCTGCGCGAGGAGGAAGAGAAAGACGAGGAGGAGACTGAGACAGAAGGGAGTGAGGATCATGGGCAGGGGGCCGGAGAGACGCAGCCGCGGGCGCGGAAGCCATTTCAACGTACGCGCCATTGCGCGAGAGGTCAAGACCGTCGATGCACTGTTCTGGCCGCAGGAGAGAGGTCAAGAAAGAAAAGGAGAGTGGACATGGAGAACAGCTCTCGGATGCGGTGTCCTCCGCGCGCGAGTCCGCTGTCCGCCACACCCACAACACGCCCAAACATCCCCCAGCCTGCACAAGTCCTCGCCGCCGCCGCCCTCGCCGTTGTCCTCGCCGTCCTCCCCGCTCGTGGCGACGAGTAGCCCCTCGAAATGCTTCCCTCATTAGCACGTCTCGCGCCCCTCCCTCACGCCGCCCGCGTGGCGCGTACCGGCTCCACTCCTCGCGCCGTGCGCATCCGCCGCGAGCGAACCCGCCCAAAAGCTCCCTCCCCCGCCGGCTCCGACGCGACTCCCGCCGGCCTCACCCCCACCGAGCACGCACGCTACCAGCGGCTCCTGGCCCAGGGCGACCTCACCGACGAGTCCGGCAACACCCCCTCCGACGCCGAGTGGCTCGAGCGGCTCGACTCGCGCCGCTCGCGCGTCCGCGGTGTCCGCACCGTCAAGACCGACGAGGGCAAGGAAGAGCAGGTCGTCGGGCACACCATCTACCTCCCGAACATCATCTTCAAGCTCGTGCGCAACCACACGCCCCCCGGGCAGCCGTACAACCCGTACGAGGCGACGTTCCGCGTGCCCCCGAGCGTGACCAAGACCGACATCCGCGGCTACCTCTCCGCCGTGTACGGCGTGCAGACCACCTACGTCCGCACGGACAACTACATCTCGCCGCTCTTCAGCGTGCGCGGGACCGGGCTCAAGGAGGCGCGGAGCGAGCGCACGTACAAGCGCGCCGTCGTCGGCCTCGTCGAGCCGTTCTACTACCCGCTCGCCCCCGAGGACATGCCCGCGGCCGAGCGCGAGAAGCGCCTGGAGTGGATCGACACGAACTTCGGGCGCGCGAATCAACAGCAGCAGCAGCAACTCGCATTGATCCAGGCGACGAAGCGCGGCAGCCCGGAGAAGACATGGCACTGGCGCACCGGCGCGACCGCGCAGCGGGGCAACATCATGCGTCTCATTGCAGAGAGGCGCGCGGTTAGGGAGGAGGCGATCAAGGAGGCGAAGGAGCTTATGGTCGAGCAGCGGCAGAAGAGTCCTGGGGATGGCGAGCAGTCTGCGGCGAGTTAGGACGCGGGTTAGTCCAAGATTGTGCTGGTTCCCATTATTCATTCTCTTCTCTGCTCTGTGAACGTGCCCAGAAGTCAACTGGGTGGCATTCGTGCGGGAGCCCGCGTTGCAAGTCATTGGTCCCGTCGGCGAAGACCCTGCTTGCGTCTATGAGGCGGTATTGTGATTTCGCATTCTCTTGCTCGATAATGCGCATCAACAAATTGCTCAGCTGGAGGAAAGCTCACGGTATCGAACTATCCTTCTGTCATTGCGTGCAGAGAAAAAGAGCACTAGACATGATCACGACATACACACGCTAACACTCCGCAGACGATCAATCCTCTTTCCCTATCTCACCATCCAAGAACGGCTCGTCCGCAGCCCAACAGAAGTGCCCACACCCCGCCGCACACGGGTGCGCCCACAACCGCCTCTCGTCCACCGACTCTTCCTCAACCAACCGGCTCAGCTGGCCAGCACCCGATCCCTCCTCGCCCCCGCGCGATCCACCGCCCTCCCCATCGTCGCTCGCGGCGCGCACGAGCGGGGGGTTAGACAGCGACCCTGACGCCCCGCGCGACATCGCGCGCCCGCGGCGCTCGCCGGCCCCGGACACGCTCGCGCTCCTCTCCTTCCTCGGCGGGCTCGCACGGCGCGGCTCGGCGGTGAACGTCGCAGACGACGGCGCCGGCGAGGCAGAAGCGCGCGCTCCGCCGGACAGCGAGAGCGCAAGGCCGGACGGCGGATGCTGGTTCGGAACATGAGACGGGTGCCGAGAGTGACGGGGGGACGAGGAGGCCCGCGACGGCGCGGAGATTTGGGTGAGCGGCCGGCCCCTGTAGTATTTCTGGAGGCAGTCTGGGTGGCCACCATGCGAGCAGACGGGGCAGGCGAGCACCAGGGCACGGACGGGCAGGTGACTTGAGATTATCCGAAGCACATTCGCATCAGCGAATCCCGATGTTAGGATATAAAGTAAGGGGACTGACCAGACGGTGCAGACAGTCGTGGCAGTGCGACAGGTCTGGCAGAATGCGTAGCTCCCGCCAGGCTTACCGGCACGCTTCAAGGCCGTTAGCGGCACGATAATGGCTTTCCGGCACTTGCTGCAGGCTGTGTATACTGTCGTCTGCGTGGACGTGAGAGCGCGGATCTCGTCTGCGTCCACGAATTTGCGCATATACGCTGCGGCGGTATGCAGGCGAAGCCGGTTGAGCACCTCTGAGCGGGGGCGGGGCGGTCAGGAGAGAAAGTGAGAACACCCGGCGCACGTACCGATATACGCCTCGACAAAGCGCAGAGTGCGAGCCTTGGACACCTTGAGCTCTTTCGGCGCCACCAACGACATGAACGCGCACAGCTGGACATCGCCCTCGTCCGCGGATGCCTCGAAGAGCTCCCGCAGAGCCTCCCAGACGAGCTCCCGGTATCTCCGTTCGGCGTCCCGCACCGTCTTCGGCACTGCACTCTGGTCACGCTCCATGCTCTGCTTGTCAGGCGCGCTGGTCGGGGCCGCAGCTTCGCGGTCAGGATCCAGCACCAGCTCGGTCGAGAGCGCGTCAGAGCGCGCGCGGGTATGCCGCGGGGACACGATCGACTCCATCTTGGTGGCGCCGCCCACCGCGCGGACGGTCTCCTCCCTCTGCAACGCCCCGTACAACGCCTTGGTGTGCCCCACCGGGGTGTTGCCCGCCGTGACTGTCTGCACACTACTGTGCGAGTCCTGCCTTTTGAGCGGCTGCGCCTTCTCTTCGCGGCTGCGCGGCGCAGCAACGGGCAGCGACGCGACCGTCGAGCTCCGGCTGCGCGTCCGGCTCCGCGCGATGCTCCTGCGGGCCTTCGACGGCCTGCGTCGGAGGCCGCCCCCGCACCGGCCCTCCTCGTCGCTCGACTCCTCCGTCGACGCAGGTGACGGCGAGTCCTCGTCCTCCTTCTCGTCCTCCGTCCATGTCTGCTGCACCGCGACCTGCGAGAGCGGGCTTGGCTGTGCCATGCCGGTGCGCGGGTAAAGGTACGGCGAGATGGGCGGATGTGGCGACACCTCGTCCTCGTTCGCCCCGCCCTCCTCTCCGCCACTCACGCTCCGGCTGCCGTGGTCGCTACCCTCGGAGTCCGAGTCACTCAAGGCCCCATCATCCACGTGGCGGAGGCTGCTGCCGCCGCCGCTCACGCTGCGGGTGCTGTCGCTCGGGCTCTCGCTATGTGCGCTATGGATGCTCGGCGTGGAGAAGGACGGCCGACGGTATGTCACCAGTCGAGGGCGCATTGCCGAGTGCCCGACGTTGGATTCGCGGCGGGCAAATAGCGCTGCGGGATGTGGAGGCAATGACGCGTTTGCCCTTCGAGGAGAGGATGCAGTAGATGACACAGGCGTGGTCTTCAGCGGCGAGCGCGAGTGCGAAGGGCTCGGGCGGCCGATGCTACGTTTGGACTGCGAGCCAGGACTGCTGTCCTTCTTTGAGAGCAGTGCTTCGGCGTCAATAGACACCGAGCGTGCCGTTTGTGGCACAGGCGACATGAGAGTGTTTAGTGTTGGGATAGCAGCCGGAGCGGAGACAGAATGTGGCAGTCCCGGGTTAACGAGGTCAGGGAGGGGAGACAGCGGGGGAGTCGGCGGTGCCCCAGGGATAATGTCTACGAGTAAGGCCTTGAGCATTATCCACATCTGCGCTGCATCATGGTGACCAACGCTGAATGCCATCTGCGCCGACATATTCAGCGATGAAAGATACAATGTGATGAGCGACGCACCTCAGAGTTATTCTCGCAAATGGCGAGCTTATCCATGCCTTCATAGACGTAGCCATGGGCAAGCTTGACAAAGCTTTCTAGCTCATCTCTGGCACCGTCGTGCGTGAAAGTGCCTAAACTTTGCGTGGCAGGGAAATATGATGGATCTCCGAGAGCCTTCTCCTTGGCTTGCGAATCCTGCAGTTTTTGTCTTTTCTCTGGCTTGCTGGGGGAAACAGTCGACACCACATTGCTGAGGACAATGCAGTATCAATAACTCACATGTCGTCGTACGGTATCTCCCATCGTTTCGGCCTATCCGCAGCGAATGCGAGGCATCCTGTCGCATCCCACGACAACGCAGAGCGAGGAATGGCATCAAGTGGCCGACTTGCATCACGCATATCGAGCTGCGAGAAGGATCCGGAGTGATGCTGCGCCCAGATGACATGCGAGTCACCAAATTCCAGGTCTGCAGACAAACTGCGCTCAATCTCTACATCAGTAGTCAGCGTGGAGGATACGTACCAGTGACACCTCCATCTACCGCAGAGCGGTCCAGCATCCACTTGGCGATGTAGCCTCGTCTAACATCCCAGATTTCAATCGGGTCACTACTGCCGTGCCGCGAGGTAGAGCTGGATCTCCTATTCTTCGCAAGCGCCGTTTCGCTGGCACTAATATTCAGAGCCCCGATCCGAGGACTTGACGCGGCGGTTGTTGGGCCTGAGCCGACTCCCAATCGTAGGCCAGGTTGCGAACCAGACGCAGATGCAGCGTGAGCAAGTCCGACGTCTTGACCGGTGCCGAAATCAGCATTGGAAACGATGGCGAGCTCGCATTCATAATCTGGACGCCACAGCACTCGGCGTACAGGGTAAGCCGTGCGGAGGGTATACGTTGGCGCATGCGAAATATGGGACCTTGACGAGGGGGACGTGAGGTCCCAAACCTATAACGGGTGCAATGCGTTGATAAACCGTTGAAATGTCACCAAGGGGTCTGCACTGACCTTCACGCAATGATCAAGACCTCCACTGGCGAGCCAACCGGCCCCACTTGAGTCTCCAGTATTGCCGCCTGTCGTTGCACCGCCCGGGCCCTGCAAAAGGTCGTCGAATATACCAGATCCACCGGTTGCAGCGCTGTACCAGGTGGTCTGTGGAGCAGAGTGAGACGAGGAGGTTGCTCCACCTGGCACAGAGGATGGAGCAAGAGACCAGTCCAGGGCGAGAATTGGACCAGAATGGGCGACTAAAATGCGGTCTAGTTGACCGCGTTGGCCCATCTGGAGATCCCATCTGCACGCGGGGTTGGGTTGAGCATGGTTCTACGCAGAGAGAATATTGACTACCTGCAGATGGTACCGTTATCTAACGCCACAACAGCTTGATGAGGCTGCCACGGTACCGGCGAAAACGCGACGGCACGTACCGCGGAGGGGTGAAACATTTGCACCACGGACTTTGTCAAGTCACGAATGTCCTGCAAGTAATGCCACGTCTTTAAATGCACGCCTTCAAGCGCGACGAATTACACACCCATACGCGAATATGACCGTCTGCTGATCCTGTCATGCAATAGTAGTGAAGATGCGTGGAATACGTTAACGCATGGATCGACCGGTTATGTCCCCGGATTTTACGATCTGTAGATCTGGGTCATCATGCTGAGCAAATATTTGAGCAGGTAGCAAGAAGCAGAGTGTAGTCGGATCGCGCATAAAGCTCCGCTCCATTAGAATTACATGAGATTTTAGGAGATGGTGAACCATCGGAGGAAGAAATAGGCGACGTACCATATTTGGGTCCTGACTTGTTCAAATCCCACATGATGAGTTCACCGTTACGAGCACTTGTCAAAATCTTGTTGTCATAGACTGTGGTAACGAACGAGTTCAAGCACACATTGACCGAAGTCAGCAGGCTACGTACGCCCTTGTCCCCATATTACGTCGGTGGTCGCACTATCCATCTTCATACCGGTGCCATCCCACAAATTACGGGACACCTCGATCCTATGGCCGCCCCTCCCGGTGACAGACTTGTGATCATTCTGTCCAGTTGCTCCCGGTTCTGACATACGGAAGATCCTCAAGGCTGGACGGACAACCGGAATCAGACAACCATACACTGTCAATCTGATAGAGAACAATCAGGGAGTCATCCGACGTACATTCTTTCCCAGCAACAACGCATCTCCGCCCATCGTCGCTCTTCGCCATTGCACCGCCTCCGTTGGCCATCGCGCGTGGAAAGCGGACATGTCGCGTAGGGCCTTGGTACCCATGGGTTCTCGAGTCAGAATACCAATCTCCGGGTATCCGTGGCTGAGTAGGTGGAAGGGCCTGGGCTGAAAGTGTGCGTGTTGAGATGGGAGTCACAGGCATGTTGATGAAAGGTGTGGAGAGCCACAGGTAGAGAAGCCTCCTCATTCAAATGCAGGTTTACGCAAGATGAGAAAATTAATCCGCCCCCAAGCTGAGACGGTTCAGCACGCCATTGACAACGACCTATGGTCGGTCACCATAGACAGCTCCGGGCAGAGTGCAAAAGATGAGATGTGCGCCGCACAGCCTCAATACGAGAAACGTGCTGACGAGTAAGACGATCCAACTCTGCAAGCCTATTTCAGTCCGAGATGGAGAGCAGTTGTCATAAACTTCAAGAGCAGACCCAGCCAAGCGGAGGATAAGTAATGGGCGTTTGCCTTCAGCCACCCGCCGTCCGCCGAGTCCAAGTATACGCTGACTTTGTGCTGCTACGTACACAGATCTCTCGCATCGTGTGTATCCGACGCCATGGACTGTCGCCTCTGCGATACCCGTCTACCACATCACCTGAAACTTCTCACTTCTCCCGCAATCGTCGTCTGCCTGATGCCAACATACATTGAAGTAGCTGCAGTGATTGTTGCATTCTCACTGGTACAGGTGTGCTACGAGGGCGCGCTGGCTCTCGTCTCCCACTCGTGCGGTAACTGTGAGGTCACCCAGACGTTTCATGGTTCAGTAGTAGATGGGTCGGTCTTTTACTTTCTTTCCGGTCCAAAAAACTTCGTGAAGACTGTGTACCGGTTATCTAGTCTATAGTTCTGCTTTCAGGCTGCGCCAGTATAGCCGTACTCAGGAAGTCGACGTCTAACCCGGCTATCTTCCTGTATTTGACAGGCAAGGATCGCGTATCGCAGTAGTCTTCAACTTGGCGGCATTGATGCACCGCCGGTCGGAGTGGAGGGCACTTGGTTGACTGGCCGTTGTGCTTAGATCTTACTACTTAGATGCTGTTCACTCATATTCGCTATCGCAGGACATATAAAGCATCAATGAGGTCTTCAATGTGAACATTCTTGTCTCCTCCATCGACATACTCAGAAGCCCGTAAATTCTAAGGCTGACCTCGAACCATAGGGTCATAGATGTCTGCGCCGCTCTCGGATGCTCCGGCTACGACTTTCGTCCTAGAGTTCCTGGAGTCCGAGTAGGTCAGTTTCCCGAGTATCATCACACCCGTAGGCTAAGTCTGCCTGCAGTGCACTAGGCGAATACTGTATTTTAGCGGTTGTCTGTACGTCCTGTGAAATTTCGACATATGTGGCCAACAAACACATCACACAGGTCTCATCTTCTACGATTATGCCCTCACATTTACGAGCGAAGTCGAGTTGATATGGGGGCGGAGGCTTACCAGTGTAACGCTGCTTTTCCATCTGAACCGATGGATCACATTCGCGTGGACGGCCTGTGGCCTGCTGACATTGGACCCAGCTGGTCCGACACATGCTTTCTCGTTCTTTATGCGGCTTCCAGCGTTCGTATCGAGTTGCGCTTGAACAACGTCACTTATTTGCTAACCTTAACATCCTGCAGTTGTATTGGTTTGAATATTCTCGCTGGAAGCGTCTCGCTGATTTTGAAGTCCGTGTGGGCAGGTGAGATTTTCCGAACTCCGACTCGCATGCTCATCCTGTCTTCGCCTTAGTATTCTCCGCAGTTCGGATTTATGCAATCAGTGGAGGCAGCTGGCGCCTCTCCTACGTGGTCTATCTGCTCGGCATGGTCCCTGTCGGAACGGGTGTGGTGAGAATGTTGTGCAATGACTTTACGCTGATTCTAACGTATCATAATGACACAGTACGGTTCTTTCATTGCTACCTCATACTCCGTCAGCAATATCCCCGTCATCGGCATGACTTGTGTTGAGAACATAAAGGATAATGAGGCCGAGACAGTGATGTAAGTTAATCACATTCCGTCTCATCAATGAAGCGGCACTCACATTGGCGAATAGATGTGAGCTCTGCAACTACTACCATCTGCAATGTTAGGCGTTGATAAGCTTTATCAAGTGCCGATTGTGAGTGGTTTAGGTGTGATTTTCGCAGAAACGGTCGTCTTGCTTGTCACCTGGCGAAAGACGTTTGCACTGAAACGGGAGGCGGAACTCTGTAAAGTCAAAACTCCAATTGCAACCATGCTCCTTCGAGATGGTACGTCATTTCATCGCCTCTCAACTTCTAGAGATAGTGATTATTGTCACTGCAGGTACAGCGCACTTCGCGTAAGTGGTAAACGAAATGGACTGTCCCTTTGATAACGTCACTCCTATCTCAAGACTGCTACTATGCATAAACGTCTTCGAGATTGTTGGAACTGTGACGAATGTGAGGATAGCACATCGTTTGTTACCCGTCATCTCACTCGCATTCACCAGTTCTTTGAATTTGCTAACTTCCTCATAATACCGTCAGTACTTGGATTCGTCGTGGTCTGAGATCGGTACTTGGTTACTAATGATCAGCTAGACTGTCGTCCATCATCATATCCAATTTTCTAATCAACCTCCGTCGAATTGCTTGTGGAGCACAAAGTGACGCGCTCGACAGTCGTCCTTCGTTCGTTCGCTCGTGCGACGGCGAACGCAATCGCTCGCATGTGGGGAGCCTGCGGTTTGGGTTTTTTGTCGACAATATGGGCGAACTCCTCGATCATGGACAAGGGCCCCACTACAAGGATTCCGACGGGGCCAGGGAAGGCATTGAACGTGAAACGGAAGCTGAGGAATCAGCGGCGTCCGAGCTTGACATCAATGTTCATGACAACTCTGTGTCCATCCCCGAATGGGATCTCGAACGAGGAGTGGCTGCTGGCGCGACTTCACCCCGCTTACAAATGGACGCTGGATCAAAAGGCGCCTCAACTTCCGTCCCGAGTGATGATGTGTGCAGCGGGGGCATAGCTCAAGCCATAGTTGCGCTTGAGAGCGCCTAAGTCGCTGCGAACTAAGAGCGAACCTATGATGGCCGATTTCTGAACTGCGCAAAATTCACGTGAGTCTTTACCTGCTGCGCTCCGTCTTAATTCTAACAGCAGGCGTATACAGTCGCAGACCTTACCATGCATGTTGGATTAGCTCGTCTCTGCTTGCTGGCAGTTTCATCGTGTTTTTGGGTACTTACGACCATCTGAACATCGATTATAGAACGGACGTTGACAGGACATTGACCCATGACATAGACTTTGATTCGGACATAGACTTTAATTCGGACATAGACTTTGATTCGGACATGGACTATTTTTACAGGACATGTAGACGAGTATTCAGGACCTGGACATTAATAATGCACCACACGGACAGTATGACTCTCGCACGCGTTCTGCAAATGATCAGGACCATCTATCTGCAATGTTACTACTTTCTCTCCCTTCGCAAAACTTCCCCTAGCAGTTCAATCCACGCTCCTCAACAGTTACCGGGCTGGGCCCCCTTCGTGAAATCACGCTTCTGGACGCGTCCACCCCATTGGCACTACGTTGCGGCTCATTGACGAGTGCACTATGTCTCGGAGTTACTGGATGATATACTGATGTCGCGTGTGTATTCCCGGCACAGCAGTAGTCCGACCTAATCTCGTCGGGGACTGATACCCCAGACCGAAACTCTTCAAAAATGGGGCGTTCTGGGACCTTTACCAGATGATAAGGTGCCGCTAAACTGACATTCGCCTCGACAAAGACAGTGAATAAACCAGTTCGGCTTCATTAAGTTGAGATCTAGAGGCGGCGTTCGCAATTGGAACTGACGTAACACGCATGAAAGGTCCGCGGATGATAGAAGACAACGGCTGCGCCAGAGGATGCTACGTGGAGCGTCAGTTGCCTGGCCATTTGTTTATTTATCCGTGAGTATCCAATAGTGAATGCGAGCATTTACGCGTGTGCACAATCTACCACAACTAGGCCGTGTAAAGTATAGCAACGAAGTGACCTGTAAGAAAGGAGATCGATGTTGCTACATATGATGATGACTAGCACATGAACTCGATAGTATCAGTCCGCTGGATATGACAGGGGTACATCCATCAACGCCTCTCCATCGACCGAATTCGACGGGTCAGATTGATCCAATGAAGATACCCCATGCTGGCTGAACCGGATTCCAGAGTCCGCATGAAATGCGGCCGGTCTGTGAACGGAAAATGATCCTACCCGTGCTGCCTCGCTTATAGGTTGGTTAGGACTCGAGTCGACATTGCAAGCAATGTAGTCGCTCGAACTCGTGCCGCCATCGCCGCTATTCGATGCATATGGAGACCCTCCGACTTCGTTGACAGCCGATGGCGATACGTGCGGTAGAACTGATGGAAGTTCGTATGGCGTATACAATAGCGCTTCGAACTCGGACCTTGTAGCGGTCTGAATCCCAGGGAGATTGGAGACCGCATATAACCCACAAAATCTTCGCTTTCTTTTGTCAGAAGCGAATGAGCGCAAGCACACTCTCATTCAATGGCTCAGCGGACATGTACCGCAATCTAGCACGACTGCAGGAGCGTGTCCATAAGAACGTGATCTTCGATTTCTGCGCCCGAACCAGATATATCCTGCTAGAATTATCCCTGCTAAAATAGCAGCGCCACCGAGGGATCCTCCTATAATGCCTCTCAACAGTGATTTTGACGAATAGTAGGAGGCAGACGTCGCTTGGGCAGGGGTCTGAGCCGAAAATGTGGACAAGGATGCTTGGGCAGGAATCTGAGTCGGAGCTGTGGATATAGGGGATGTCATAGACATTGCGACAGAAGGGATATTCAAGTACGTGATCAAGAAGCAATCCAAAAACAATGGTGACGTAGTGCCGAGGTACATCGCTTCAACCGAGATCGTATGCGTACCGGGGTCAAGTAGTGATGAGGTAAAGAACAGCTGCTGCTCCATTATCCGGGAGACGCCTTGGCATTCCAGCAACTGTCGCGTTCCATCAACCACATAGGTTGCGGATGGTGGAGAGGACTCATCATAGATGGGAGCCAGTAAACCGTAAACCTAGATACACATCTGAGATGAACTCGGAGCCCGGTAAAAAATGTCTCTAGCGACTCATGTGTCGAGAACGTACCATTGAAATGAATTGCCGCCATCAATCCCTCCTCAGCAGTGGCACTTGTGGTATGATCCCATGCGCCATCGTCGGAAGTTGAACTTTGGAGTCAATTCCCCGAGTACGTGACTCTGGCGTCCCGATCATTGATGTAGACTACGGACATCACTCTACGAGAGCCCGAAAATATGAAAGGTCAGAGGCCACGGGTAGAGCGCTAGAGGCTGGAGCCGTTGCCAGCTTTATCACTGCGGAGGACGTATTCTTTGATCCAAGGAAGCCGGGGGTATCCAAATGTGTTGCATGGAAGGACCCACAAATCCAGACATTAGACAACCGGAGAGATGCGACCAAGAGCAACCGCCATCCCAAAGACAGGTGATGTAGCACTGTGGCTTGTTCTGAGATGGAAGAGCTGCAAAAATGGCAAAAGTGCGGCCCAGTTCAAGACGAGTACGGAAAACGTCCTACGACAGCTAGACAAACGGGTCTCATCAAGGCTGAGCCTTTGATGTAGGGTGATGGTGGCCTTCCACCGTTGTTGATGATACAATAGCTTGGCATTCGTTGTGTGGAATGTCCCATGCCGGAACGTTCAAAGCTGTGACAGACGGGCAGCTAAACCACGCACATTCTGATCAAGAGCCTCCACATGACTAACAGATGGTGGCAGAGTAGACAGGGAGGACTGCAGCCGAAAACGTACGTAAATATCCCAGCTCACGACCTATCAAAATTCTCGACTCCCGATTAGACTGCTGTAAACACGCAGGCCCTATATTGTACACCCCGATTGCGCAGATATTCACGCTTCAGTCGCCCCAAACCTTCTGATGCGGCGAGCTTCCTTAAAGTACAAGTCAAAGCGCCATGTCTGACCGACCACTCCATCGAGCAAATGATGTTGAAACACCTAACGCAACATGACAATGATTTAGTAGTGATATTTCACCACGGCATTGACAAGACCATGAAGACTATCCGACATACCAACACGACTATGGTGCCCAAGGCAAGAACTCTTCGTTCCCTTGCCCTCCAATGACGGCGGCCAATGCGTCGCCCATCCACTCTTCTTCCGGCCGCCACTCGCCAGCACGGCCCCATTGTCTAGCCATCTCTACGGCCTCTTCCACTCTATGGTCGATCCCGAGCTCTTCGCACAGCTCCTCATCGTCGGCATCAACGTAGCCGTCTTGTAAGTCATACAGATTATACCCAATTAGCTCGGATAGGTCCGACCCGAGAACCGTTCGTGTAGGCGACCAGCGTGGGTAAGACACCATCATGCGCAGGATGGAAGCGTAGACAGCCGATGGACGTGGCACGAGGACGGTAGTACAGAGTGGCGACGAGAGGGATGAGAGGCGTGGCGCTGGCGAGAGTTCATATGGCGCATAAGAGGCGAGAGAGTAAGGAAAGATAACGAGATGTTGCGCGTCCGCTAAGCTCGTTGAGCGCGTGAGACGGTGCATGACACCCTTTGTGTAGAAGTCTCCGCCAGTTTTTGTCAGGAGGGTGGGTGGCGATGAGCGTGGCAGCCCCTGATTCAGAAGTATCTCTGACGCTTCGCTCAGCACCTCGTCTGGAACGAGGTAGTGGTAGTCCTGCAGCAATGTATTCGTCAGCGTCGATAAACAATAGGATCCGAGTCGTGCAACAATAGCTGCTGACTTTTATGATAACTGGAACGCCCATTCGACGGTATAGCAGCGACTTCCACTCTATTAACTCCATCCCAGCCTGCTGCAATGTATGCAAGGCCCTGTCGACAAGTTCTTCTGGAGTGAATTCGTGAGCATCTAGCGTAGCCTTCCAAGATGACGCCCTGGTGGTGAAACCGAATGGGTCTAGGTCCTTTGGTGCAACGAGAAAAAGGCGGATGGTGGGTGATGTGCTCAGCGTTTCTGTAGTCGACATGGTGGTTGGGGATGGAGGTGATTGGAGAGCCGGGGGCTGTTCGGAGCTTGTCTCATATCCCGATGTGGCGAACAGGGGCACGGAGTCCGTTGGTGATTACATAACCATTCCCGGCACTCAATGAAGCCGGTGGCGTGGGACGCACATGCCTTGAATGGAACGCTCGGTGACTCAGTGGCACCATCGCTCCCGAACCTCTCGGGAGTGTGTTCGAGTCTCTTGCACCCAATGTCTGATACACCTCTCTTAATTTGAGACGATATACTGAAGTGAATGTCTCCCCAAATTGTATCCGTGTCGTCTTCTCAGGAGGATCACAAATGCGCCGCAAGGGCCTTGTCTGAACAGCTGGACAAGCTTGGCTGTCGGTATGCGTTCATCGGCGGCTTCGCATGGTCTCTCCTCGGAAGTGTTCGACCCACAGAAGTCCGTGACATTCCAATTTGATTGTGACGGATATTCTGACTTGTTCATTTGTAGGATATAGATGTTCTCATCGAGACGCAAGGCACGGACATAAGTGTCCTTCGGGAGTCCCTGGTGGAGCTCAATGGACACTTCGCAAAACTGGGCTTCAAGCTGTACTATGTCCAGGTGTTATCAAGCTCTGATTTCTGTTATTTCTGTGACTGATTACGAGGCGTAGAGTCCTTCGGAGGATGTCGCACGCGAAGAGCTCGTACGTCGAAGTCGCAACAATGTCCTGGTCGAGACTTTACAGGCCGGCATGCTCGGTTTGCCCGTCGCAGCGGAACCTACGATCATGGTTGGTGATCATTGTAAGTCTCAAGCCAGATTCCAAGTGGACATTATCCGAAACATTTCTAGCCATACGCATTTTACATCCATGCATCCTGATCCTCACAAAGTTCAAGCGCTGGTCGGTCAGCCACACCTCGACACGTCCTAAGACAATCCGTAAGGTGGCCTCCGACCGGAACGATATCAACTTCCTCATTCAATGGTTAGCCGAGCGCCAAATCGTCATTCAGTTCCAGTTGTACCAAGGGAAGAGCAAGCCTGAGCTCCTGTTGATGGTCCGACGGTTCCATGACAAGTACATGGAATCGACGGACCTAATGGGTAGTCTCAGGAGCATCATGCCGGACGACTGGGGCACGATGCTAGCTCTTCCCGCACCGGAGGAATCGTCGGACGTTCCTCCTCTCTAGCGCGGCTCGCTAGGCATCGAGGCGGCGCGGAGTGTTGCCTTTATACATCGGTCGCAACAGTACTGTGGTCCTGAATATGCGTCCTCATTCCGCCCGCAGTTGCATAGGACTGCCACCACTTCCTCTCTAGTCAATGAGCGGTCAAATCATCGTTGGTGCCGCTGGACTATGATAATGATGTTCATGCACGTTCGAACCGCGCGGCTTGTACAGCATGATGGCGGAGACCAGGGGGAACGCGTCCGGGAACCTGATTTACCATCATCCTGTAAGTTTGCATAACGGACTCGCGCAGTTAGCAGCCAGTCTGGAAACTATCGACTCGCTTCAGATTTGAATGTAAAATTTCGTCACCGGCGAAATTCCATATGTTTATGATACTCGAGGTCCGAGGCCGCAGTCGTGTGCTCCTGGTAGAATACGGGGCAAGTACACTGAAATTTAGCTATGACCATGGAGAGGAAACGCTAGAGAGTGAATTGTCTCAAGGATCAGTGTATACTCGTGTCAGATAATAAAATGCGAGAGGTAGACTCGCAACCGCTGAAGTTGCAGGACACACTCGAATACCCAAAAGTTGCATGGGACCCCAAGCAGACCATCTAGAGCGGTTCAAATTCGTGTAAAGCACCTCACCATCAATCGGATTACCAGCTCACATTGAGGACTTACGTAACCTGCGCGGTCATCACGAGCAAAGCAACGAATTCCTAGAAAATGGATGGACTAGTTTTCCCAGCTGTGCAAAATGGTCACCTTGCCGAGCGGAGGGACTCCAGATACTGTGATAATCCAGCAATACTACAGCCGTTTTCATATCGATAGGCGCGTGCTGCGCAAAAGATACACACAGGCAGAGTTGGGCGGACCGGGAAAGCCTGCCGAACTGGCGGCACCGAACATGGCAGCGACGCGAGACATCGACCTGTGGACCTTCAACCAATGGGCTTCTGTTGCTGATGTCCCGCTGAAAACTCCGTCTGTACATACTGTTCTGAGGAGGCGCCTATCGATTGACAACGGCTGTAAAACTATATCCAGGTAATGCGATGCTCACTGCTACCGCCTTGACTGACTTGCGCACATCGCTTCCTATAGCATGAATGCCCGTAATAAAATCCACAATTACCAAGGACCTACAAACTACTATACGATTTGTCGGTAAAGAGAGGACATAGGTCGCAGAGCTGTTAGTAAAATTTAGACACAGAAAATAGCTCGGACATGTGCCCCCTTTTCACCTGACGTCCGGCTGTTGAGCCAGTGGCCTATAGGTAGGCCGTAGTCACACTGCACAGCAGTCCTCAGTGATACTCTCTTCCGGGCTCTATGTAGGAACATAGTATCTCCTCCGAACCAGCATGTTAGGACATTATTGTCCACGATATTCCGAAGGAATGACCGCTGGTTGAGGCCTCCTGCAAACTCCGGACCGTACGATGCTTATCGCGTGCGCACGATGTGGAGACGAAAAAAAGGGACAGAAATTTGAAAATGACAGACCGATAGATGGCTCTCGGCCGCACATACGAGCCCTACTCCTCGTCATCTCAACCCTGTACCCGATAGCTATGTAGAGGGCGACTGCACGAATATGGACGAGTTCTTGAGGCAACCCGACCCATGCGCTCCACTGCCGGATGACCTATGGTGAAGGGCGTCGTACCGAATGACCGTTCTATCCCCACTGTATTGACGTATGGGTCCGTGGCCAGAGCGTTCTGGGAGGTCCCGCAGACATCTTCCATCATCAGAACTCCTGGCGGGCTAATTAGGGGAGGAGGGGTTCGGCGGGATTATCTGGACCGACCATAGGGAAGGAATGTCGTCCCCGTTCACTGGCGCGTCGTATTGTTTATCGAGCAAACTTACACCAGCGATAGCTCTCTTCGTCGACGTGGTGGCCGAGCCCGCGAAAGGTGTTCGGAGAGGAGGCAAAATGCAGATACATAGCATCGTAGGTAAGTGATAGAATATGGCCGGAACCATGAAAGTAGTAACCAACTGCTGGCGCGCTTGCAGGGCGATCGAACCGATTCAGCCTCATTTTCCAAAGGCGGCAACAATTGACAGACACTCTTTCGGCAGAACATCACGTCTTATAATGTCGTTCTGCTTCCGCAGCCCACTGAGTGTGCGTTATTGTCATGTCCATATCTTATATCTCAAAGAAAATCAAATTATCATACACCCATGATGGAAATTGTGGAGTTAACTCATCGCTTCACGCGTTATCTAGCCAATTTCCTGGAGTTAGCCCAATCCGCATCTCTTCGTGTCGACCCAAATTCTCGTTTTCTGCTTGCTCACTGGTAGATGGGCCTTTCGATGTTCTTGACATTCATCCCTCTGAGGGCGGATACTTATTCTCAATTCTTACTGCGAGAAGGGTACCTTCAACGTGCGATTGCGATAAGGTCATGTAAGACTGGAATGAACATGAGCAACGAGTGGGCTCCACTGAGGTATTTAGCGGTCAAAGCTCACCATTCCGCGAATGTGTTTTTGTGCGGCAGCTCCAAGGCGGTCCCGGTGACAGTGTTGATGACGAGAAACTCAAACGGGCGTTGTCGACTTCCTCAGTCCCAAGATCTGCTGAAGAATGAAGAAGCCACCAGCGGGTGAAGAGGCTCATCAGTTCTTCGGGATGCATTGCACACTCAAACCTCATAGGCAGGACTTTCTAAGTCATCCGCACTCACCTTTCTCACAAACATCAGCATCTTCAGGATCAGAACCCGGGACATGCACGGGATACGCAATGCAGCATGAAACCTATGGTAAACTCTGTACATGTGACAATCAGTCAAGTAAGAGGCCTTTCCGAGAATCTGCATGATATATCCCAAAGAGTCAAATGGTAGATTCGGTTTTAAATGGCCAGGTCTTGACCAGCAAGTGCGTGGTTCGTCTGCCAAGTTGACTTCCTGACGTGTGTGGCAGTAGTTCCCTTGTGGGTCCTGACTATCTGCATTTCTGCCTTTAGACTTGTGACGCAGCATGGAATACGGCTGTGTGATGGATCACTGGAATACTATTGTAAGTAATGATGGTGGTTGCTCCACTTACACCCAGTTCTCTGCGTTGAAACATCATATCGGCTAGTGCCCTAGACCTCTTCTTCCTACGCTAGGGGGACAAAGGCTTGGTTTTTTTGCTATAAGTGCGCATCTGAAAAGGAGCGAAATGTTGGCACGGGCACCATTGAGGTATGAAATTGGTTGTCACCCAAGACCCAGACTTACCCGACGAGACCTGCTCGTTGAAAGGGGTTCGCGTGCAGGTACCATGTGCAAGGAGAAGGAATGCCTCCCCATGAATTTAAAGGGTCTCTCCGCGTGCTGAGGACGAGGCGGGTTAAGTTCGAATGCATCGTGGTATCCGTGCGCAGGTGCCTGCCTCTGCAGCGGGCCTTGACGACGCTCACGCAGGCCGACGGGTAGACGTCCTACCGGGCGAGCTGGTGCACTCCTCCCGGCCGTCATCACTACTATCCTCTCCGAAACTCTGCAAGGTGTGACCGCAGCGACGGCCATTGGGTGGGTCCATATTGGCAGGTGGCGGGATAAGATAAGTCCTGTTAGGTTCAGGCGCGGGCCAATTTGATGTCACAGACTGATCTATTAGGCCGATAGAGCCGTGGTGCTATAGAGTTTGTTTGCGAGGAAAGGACTTGACGGCGAGACGAGACTTAGAAGAGATATATCTCCTGGAGGGAAATTGTCCGAAATACGCGGGTTCACCCAGCCGCGCGCGTAGCAATCCTTAACGGACACCTCCATCACACTTCCGCTCTTCCAAGTTCCCAATCCCTTCAAATACTCTGTAATGAGACTATCGACTCCAGTTCCTTCAAAGGACAGACAAGAACAGTTCAATGGGCTAGGACGATCGGGAGCGTACTGGAGGGATCTGCGCAGGGCTGGAAAAGTATGTCAGAGCCGCGACGTTCATATTTGGTGCGCCATTCTCTATTCTGCCACATTCTGCTTACCGTCGTACAGCTCGGTCCAAGATTCTCTTTGCTCCTTCGCTGATGTCCCAATCTATTGCCCTCTCCAGGTCCTTCATACTGCGTCCAACTCCACAGAACGTTGTTCGATCGCATCGAGTCGCCCTCTTGTCCCGGAGATCTAAAAGCAGTGCGTTCTCCCGGATCTGTTTCCACTTGCTTCCACCTTCTGCTCGCGGTGCCTCGCACTCCGGCCGCGTGGTGGGTGACATCTCAATGATTGTTAGATCAATCACCCGGCGTGACACTCAGAATAGGAAATCGCTGAATTACGACTCGAAACGCCAGTCAGCAACCGCTTGACATTCGACGTCTTTCCACCTGGCTTTAACGTTCGTACTAGCATTGTTCTTTGGTGCATGCTCATCGCTTTGCGGTTGTGAACTTGTGAATAAGGGCTTCAACGCTACGTTTCCCTCCGCACGACTAAAAGTAAGATCACATGCCTATTGCTGTTTCGCTGGCTTCTTCAACCGTTCCGCTGTCTCCCTGTAGGATATCTTCCGCGCCATTCCATCCGACGGCGTGATTAGAGACCCATGTAAAAATGTCATGTATCCCAGTTCAATCGTTGTAAACTCGTCATATGTGGCTGAAATCCCGATATACTAATGCCGATTCACTGCTCAGATCATTGCTCCTCTCCGTCCTCTGTACCTGTGCCATCCGAGTCATCCGAATCGTCATCGTCGGATGTGAACCCGTTCTGGTCTATGTACGTTGCATCCACTCCGTTGCCGGGCACAGCAGGGTGGCCAATGCAGAGATTGCATGGCTCTGAGTGTGAATTACCCGGCATGATCAGGTTGAGATCTGGGTCCATCCTGGCAGATCGTTAATGATGCTCGCCACACTGTGGCCGGAAGCATACTTACTGCGTCGCACACCGGCTGTGGTCATGCCCAACTCTACTATGACTCTCGCTCAGCGCGCACCACGAGCGGTTGCAGTCGACCTGAATATATCATAAGCGCAAGCGGATGAGCGCCTGCGAACACGGACCAGATGTCTGCGAAGAGGGTACTGGTGATAGCAGCTGTACCGCGCGAACTCGACGACATTTCGGCACATCTGTAGATAGAGTAGTGAGCTGGGGAGGCGGCGGCGGCGACAATCGAGACAAGACTAGCATATTTAGCACTAGAGGCTGCGACTACCCGATTTCGTCGATGGTAACGGCAGAATTACGACTACTGCTTTGGATAGATGGGTCGAAAGAAAGGATGGTGGATATCAAATCCAGACAATGGAAATATGTGATGCAAACCGGTGCCGGCATGCAATATGTTGCGCCCATCCGCAGATCTTGCACAGTTCCGAAAGAGGATGATACACTTTATATGCCGAGAGACAGGACATTCAATCTCCCTATATGTGGCCTTCTAAATCGTCCTTTTACCTCAAAACACGGCCAATGCAAGGTGAGTGCCTGCGCTTTCCCCGGCGAATTGGCTCAAAGCATGCGGCAGAAGCAAATTTCTCTATTAACGGTGACGGTGGACGGACCTCGAAAGACCGTGAATATGTTCGTGATGATAGGTACCGTCGATAAGCCCTTTCAACCAGTCTATGGTACCAATTACCCGGGCTGTTGCTAACTTGTTGGGCCGAATTTATGTAGATCAGGAGATACATCGCGCTATCATCTGAAGAGGGGTTTGAGTACTGGGTATGAGAGAGGAATTAGCAAGACACAGTGGAGGTTGCATGACACGTCATGACTGCTGGGAAGGCTGAGGCTGGCGATACATTTACATGCGCCTTCGCGTGCATGAACTCTAAAGTTATCTGACAGACGTGATCACTCACGTATGGGCATGGTGGATTAGCAACAGCCTAAATCTGGCACGCGTAAGCGAGGGCATGGCCCCCTCTGACTTCTCATGCACTTAATATGTCAGCGATCGGCTGCTTTGCATCTTCCCAGCTTACTCACTTGAGATGCACGTCTCCCTAGACCGTCTCCTAGCCTATTCAAGCTCAGTATGTGCTGACTATCCTGCCATTTTCCCCAATCAGTTACATATGCTACACGATGTGAAAGCAGAAGACTCACTGTACGTTGAGTGCCTCTCGTCGTCCTCAAATCGGTTCCCTGTCGGTTGAACATATCCCCAGCGGCCTAAAAGTTGATGCAAACACGGAGGGCTTCATGTGTCTGCGCCGGATGCAGCATCAGCACTAGTCTCTGTATATTTCGCCGTGCATAAAATCACGCACAGCCACAAGAATGGACATTCTCCATTATTGCCCCTTCGAGAGGACATCTAAGCGTCCAACAGTATGGTAACAAACCTATTCATCTGGAGTTCTCAGAGCATGGCTTCAGCGGCATCCTCACCCTCTCACCGCTACGCAGCTAGGACCGGTGCCGGCTTGGCACGTATACCTCAAAAGATAGTGCAGCGCGGTAAGATTAAATTTGCGTCATGTTTCACTCCTGAACATTGTTTCGCCGCTCACATGCACAACAAGCGTGGGAGAGGCATGGTCTGCGAATATCTGAAGTCACCTGTCATGCTATTATGTCTCTTCGGGGGACTGCAATGTTGTAGTAGCGTCTCCATCATCCAAGTGGTCGTCTGCTTGACATCGCTATCGCATCGAAACCATATCTGGTAGTCACTAGTGGATGCTGGGTGCGCAGCGTTGACATCATCCATCTCTATCTCGGCTAAGACACATGGACAACAGACTTATATCCGCTCTATGTGGAGTTTAAGAACAAAACAGAAGAAAGTGCCGCCGGCAAACACGTTAGATTGAACTCGAACCGGTTCGGGATGAATCGGATCGCTCGCTAATTGCTCCGGTGATCTCAGCAGCTGGGCTCTGGGCAGGCATCCGTCTCTGCAGCCTCTCTCCGCCTTCCGCTTTCACGGTCATGACTTTCCCCCGCGGCGCTCATAGGCTTGCTGATATTATTTTTAATCCCTTTCTTTAAAATGTCGTACCCACGAAGCGCCCTGTCTCAGATTGCAGCAAATATTAAGACGACTGGCGCTAACATAGGCTACTGGATGACGACCGTGGTACTCGGTGGATAACCTCTCTAGTTCAGCCGAAGACCTCCGTCGATGTTCGTTGTCATATTCTGAATCCTCAGTCGTGTGTTTACATAGGAAGCACTTACATACAGCTGATCTATGAACGCCGTCTTCTCCAATTTCCTGGATTCTAGACTCATTTCCGGTGAACGCATCCGAAAATAATATCAATGCCATTCTCTGAAGTACTCGTTTGGGTCTCTTCGGGTTTCTGAATGCAGGAATGCACCGCGTGGACCATCCACGAATGTGGAGCCGGCTGACAACCATGTCATCAGATCTACTTTTGAGGACGAAACGAAGCAGACAAGGTTCGCGAGACTGTTTCAGGAACACTGGGCATTATGCCTTCGTGCCACGCCACCTCCGCGTTCCAGGGTGCACTTTCAATAGTAGGAATACTCCTGTCGAGTTAGTCATCCAAAGTGCAGAAGGCGTGGGTGACTGGATGATGAAGATCGTCGCTGTCATGGGACGCGCGCGCGACTCGTGTCTTGGAGACTAACCGCCTTGAAACTGTGGGTCCTACAACGGAAAAACAGACACAACCTTCGTACCTGAGGTATGGCGGTACTCAGCAGGTTGCCTCGAACATCAAAACCGATGAGTTCGCATGGCAAACATATATGATACACGATGCAGTGACTAGGAACGTGGTGAGAACAGATGTCCGTCCGACGAATCTCCGTCTTCGTCGTCGTCGAGGGGGATAAAACGTTTGCCTTCGCTCTGTAAGGTTGACAGGATTAGTTTGGGAAGCGCGAGTCAGACGAGAAACCTCACGGCAGATGGCGCGGAAAGTAACGCTCGTCGGTCTTTGAGACTCATGGGCTTCAAGGGTGTGTGTATGTTCATGGCCGAAACAGACGTCGGGCTACCGAGTCGAGACTTCTGCAACGTTTGCATAGGCGAACGCTCGGTGTTTGGCACGACGCGACGTTGGGGAATCGTGGCAGCCCAAGCGGCCCGAGTTGGTGTTGTCCGCTGTGGCAATCGAAGTGGGCGCAACGGCGACCGCTGCGTCTGAGAAGCACGGGACGAGACAAAAGCTGCAGCGACACCAGAGGACAAATGGGCACAGACGAGAGGGCTTGATGCTGAGGTTTGCGGTGCAGGAACCGTGGAAGACGCAGCAGATAGAGAAGCAGCTGTTACATGTCGACCCATATCTTGCTGGTCGGAGCAGATCGGAGTCAGTGAACCGAGTTCAGGGGCACATGCAATAGTAGTGGCAACAGCATGGTCTGGTCCCACAAGGGGCCCATTGGCGGAAAAGGGATTCTGAGTACCGTGATCAGATATGAGAACCGGAGAAATGCATGTTCCGTTGCCCTGCTGAAGCAGTACGTCGGCAAGCGGTAGGCAGGGAGGGGTTCGCACGGAGCTAAGAGAGAGGCTTCCAGAATTAAGGTCTTGACGTTCCGAAGAGGTTGCACTTGAACTTCCGAAAGAAGACCCTCCGGATTGATTTCGATCAGCGCCTCCGACGCTGCCGCTAAGAGCCACTTTGGAGCCGCCAGAGCGAGTATGATCCATCGAGAATGTTTGAGACAGCCGCGTTGGAGATGAAATAGGGCCGGCAACATGTGGGGGAGCCAAGTCCTCAGGATGCGTATCCAGGCGCCGTCGTTTTTTGGAGGGAGCACCTCCCGATGGAGATGATCTGAGGCTGACACGAGGTACCTTTAAGTTCCTCAGCGTTATTGCCGCTCCTTGGGACTTCTCAGAGTGGTCACACGAGCACGGGTTTGATGGGCTGCATACAGGCACCGCATTACGCAGCGCATCGACCATGCGATTCTGAGCACCATCGATGTGCAAGGGGACAGCTTGAAGAAGCGGCAACAAGGGAGCCACTGCGAGTAGAAGTTTGCCTTGTTGTTCCTGAATCGTTTGCAATGCTTGTGACTGTGTTTGGTTGACCTGTGCTCCGAGTCGGAATGAACATAGTATCTCTACATGAGCGAGCATCTGAGCGCACCATTTGCAGGACGTCCAGCTTTTGTTCGAGCCCTTCCAATTTGCGACCAAAGGTAGTCAGATCCGTACGGATGTCCTCGACTTGAGCGGCTTGAGCCGGATCGCCGAGAGATTTCTGAATTTCCTTCTGACATCTACTAGCTAAAGTAGTACGAATGCCACGAGAGGAGTATAAATGGGCGCATATAGCCAGTATAATGAAGCCTCACCTAAGTCGAGTGTCTCCTCGAGAAGCTTCTCATGTTCTCCCTGAAACGTCCGATGTATGTTGGTCACCTCCCTCTTGGCTTCCTCGACGCCGCAGAGCATCCGGTCGACGCGGTCAGAGAACTTCTCCAGATTCGCCTGGGTATCGTGCAAGAGGATGCGCATCGAGGTTCCCACTTTGTCAACAGGCGCAATCGGAGGAACGGGTGCTGACGGCGGTCCGCGTTCAGACAGCTTGCGCGAATTATCCCTCCTGAGGATGTGACCCCATAACGTATTGGTAGCTGAGCTTCGCAATAACGGACGGGGTATGTGTTCTGTCGGTTGTTCGCCCATATCCCAGTGGCGTCGTATCGTTTAGGTCTAAAGAGATGTATCATTGGGTGTAACCTAAGGCGTCGTCGATCAATGGGAAACAAACAGGTCTCGATTTGAGTTCGCAGCGATATTGGGTCGTATGGGATGAGGTGCAGATGCGAGCATTCACGTGGCTTGCATCTCACGACAAATATTTGTTTGCAGTGGCTGAAGACGTGCCTGACACTGGCACAGTTCCGGGAATATGCTCAGACGAATAAGACAATGTATACATGATTTTTATGGTACAAGCTACAATGTTAACCACCTCGAAGTAAGGACAGTTGTTGGGATACAAGTACAACTATAGATCTGACAGTACGAAAGCAGATTCCAGGATCACAGCGCAGTACAAGAAAACGAGTCGAGCATCTAAGATTCCGTGGAGATGAGTCTGTGGGATCCGATGACACCAGACAATGTCAATCTTCGGTGGGACTATCTTCTTCGTACTCTTCATCTTCGTCGCGATAATGCTTCCTGCGGACTTTGCCATTTGTCAAGGCTTGAGATAGCCCAGCCGGGGATCCAGGGGCCGAGGGGGAGGCATCCATACGCTCGGAGTCAGTTCTCTTGCGTCTCTTGCGCTCTCGGGCGCGGATGTTGGTCCGTATGCCATGAAGAGAAATTCTCTGTTGGGGCCCACGTCAGTCTGGTTGATGTAATCCTGTCACGAACCAACATGCCTTTGTCAGATCCGTGGAAGCGCGCAGTCCTGGGAAGTCCTTAGTCGAGTAGATCTTAAAGGGCCCTCCAAAACACTCTGCAATCACGGGAATTGGGCGAGAACCAGTAGCTTGGCCAAAGACATTGAAGACCCGATACCGAACAATGAACGTTCCCTCCTGTCTGACAGCCAGATCCTGACGAAGAAAAGTTAGATTACGCGAGACATGAGCATGTAGAAACAGACAGAAAATACGAATACGATCGACTGCTTCCCGTGCAGGTCGACAACGGATGAGTCCTGGAACGTCGTCCCGGCGAGCAAGTTGGTGCATTTGGAGCCCTCTGTGACTGGGAACTCGTCATAGAACGCTACAACGTCTGGTGGCGAGTCAGACACATGCTGGGATGCGTCGTGGACCCCGACCATGTTGTGGAGGCCCATGCCCGGTATGCCCGGTATTAACAAGGAAAGCGACGGCAATACTCCGGGGAGCGCTATGGGACACGTGGGAGCTGCACCGGAAAGTCCAGGATGTACTTTGGACGACGATAGAGTCACTGATGAATGGATGCTGGTAGTCAACACCGTCGGTGAAGCGATCTGATAGGCAGGCGTTGACACGTATCCAGATGATGAGGAGCTTGATGTGTTGGAAGGCGTGCCGGCACTCTGAAACGCGTGAAACGACGGCGGGGGCGGGGGAGGAAGGGTGTACGAGAATGGAACAGCAGTTCGCGCCTGGAGCTGCGCTGAAATCTGCTGCTGGGGAGAGGCCGATGAGAAGTCTGGGCTCGATGGGCAGTAGGAGTGCGGGTCAGATGCAGTTATAGGTCCTGATACGCTGTCGTATCGGCGTCGCTCTTGCTCCTGTGGGGAATAGCCAGATAGGTCCACATCGAACACTGGGAACAAGTCGACATGACAGAGGAATCCAAAGCTCATTACTTCGCTAAATCACCACGTAAGTTCAAACCAGGGAAGGAAGAGCCGCGAGCGTACTCATAAGAGACAAGCTCTCGTTCATGGCTGCTCGGAGTACCGTGATCAAAAACTTCAGACAGCTTGAGTTGCACTACAGGTGGCGGATCAAGTGGTCTGCGGTCTTTACGCGCATATCTCTCGAGACTTGAGCCTCGACAATTGGCGAAGAACACGAAACACATACTTGCGACCCAGATCTGCTTTCTGCACCTCGACCAACTCGCCCCGGATGGTGCGCCCTGCAAATTCGCCAGAGATGAACGTGACAGGACTGTCGATCTCGGGTGAGCCCATTCGCCGGATCCGCTGGTCCAGGAAATTGGTGAGCCCTGTCCGCAAGACGCCCACGCACGATGCTCACTGATGTCAACGCCATGGTATGGCCGCCTGGTGAATGCTTCAGAAGTTGTAGCTGGAGTCGTAGCCAGATTACAGGACGTTGGAAGACCAATCCAACTTGACGGCCTTAAGCAGCTCCATTCGGCATAAGGTCTGCTTCATTTCGCATTACTGACGTCGTGAGCAGACCAGGCTCGTTTCCAGCTGCTCCACATACACGTGCCGTCTTTATTGTAGCTCCGACATCCCTCTTTGGACAGAAGAGGGGACCAAGGCCTATTATGTGCCGACGGTCTCTTGCGAAAGATCACGAAAGATCCCTTTCCCATTCGCTGCATATCGATTGAAAAATAGTACACTCCGTAGCTAATAACACAAAATCGCTTTTGCACCTGCTGTGCCCGCCGAAACTTCACGGAGGTCTGCCGCCGCCAAGAGACTCGGCCATTTGCAGCGACCATGACTGGATGTCTTCCATCGGCAGTTCGGCCCATTTCTCGTAGGCCTAGGCATAGAGCGGAGATGAGCAAAGCGAGGCGAGTGTAAGAACACATCCCACCTCTTCAAGCAGACCGAGTAGCTGTGATGTCTGATCATCCACCTCCTCACGTGCCTGCACGTTGTTCTGCATCGTGCTTTGCAGCTCCAAGTTCTCTTCGTCCAACTGCATGTATAACACGAAATTAGGAACGTCTCGGAGAGCGATGGCGCGGGGCGGCGCACCTGCTTTAGCTCGGCGGCGAGACGATCCCGCTCTTTCTCCAACAAAGGCACCGTCCTCGCTCGTACAGCCGCTTTGGGGGCCAAATCTTCTCTCCATACATCCTTCCCAGTATAGCCCGCCTGTTTCCGGGACCGGGCCTCTGTCACGACGGCATGCAGATTGTCCAAGTTCTTCTTGACCTCGAACTGTTTGAATAACTCCTCGCACTGTTGCTGTGTGCGCCGTTACGCAAGCCGCGTCCACACCAAGACATGAGACATACGCACTGTCATGGACTGGTCCATATGCCGGGAGATCGTCGTGAACACCCTGGACGCCGTCTCCGGCTGCTCTTCACACCACAGCGCGAAGCATTCTTCGAAGTCCTCGTACCTGCCCTCCTCAGCGTGTTGCAGCGCCCACAACGATAAGGCGTACTCACGTCCATTTATGTGCCGCGCGCTGGATGGCAAGCTGGAGTGCCGAGTGGAAATAAGACCATCGTTTGCTGCCTGGCTGCACCGACGCGTTGGAGTCCGTCATGGTCGTCGCCTCGAGGCGCGCCCGGGCGCGTAGCGGACTTTCAACCGCCTACACGCTTGTGGCAACACGGGCGCGTTTGCCGCGCGCTTGCGGACAGACTCCCGTCTCTCCGACGTCTCGTATTTCTTTGTGCGGCAGAGCCCTTGTCTTTGAAATTTCAATGACAAACGCAGTATTGTACTTTAAGTTTATTCTAGATAACAGCGGTATGCAGCTAACAACGAATCTCCAGTCTGTTGCTGTCTGAGCACCGGAATTGGGCGTAGTATGCTCATCGTCTATCTTCCTAACAGGGTCCCAGTATCCTAGGTCTGTTCATGTTCGTGATATTCAAAGCTCCCTCAGTACTGCTGGAGCTAACTAATGGGGTCGCCGCACTTTCCGTCGGGCTGTGCTAGTGGGTCCACTGGATTTACTCCAGCCTTTTTCATTCGACGAGATCGTCGACGTGGAGACGAAAACGCGACTTCCCTTGTGTTTCGTCTCAAAGGTCAATTCTCTACTCCGCTACGATTGGGCGGCAAACTGTAGCCTCGA
Source organism: Obba rivulosa (assembly GCA_001687445.1). NCBI lineage: Eukaryota > Fungi > Basidiomycota > Agaricomycetes > Polyporales > Gelatoporiaceae > Obba > Obba rivulosa. The sequence goes on along the minus strand of KV722386.1, from coordinate 63,769 downwards.
GATTCATACTTCCGTAGTTCCAGCCCCTACGGGCGCTGCCATGACATGGAGATGCTTGGTCTCTGGTTGGTCTATTCCATTTACACAGCCTGCAATCCGAATGAAACGGATAGCGCAAGGGCCGAGAGAGCTATGGCGCATCTGATGTCCGACCGAGCTTGCGCGGGACTCACGTATCATACTATACCGGTTCGCCTTGAAGCAGGAACACGCCTTATCTTCTCAGGCGTCAACAAGCTGTACAGCCTGCCACTAGTCGCTCTTCAAGAAAGGCGACCCCGATGTTTGGACAGTGGGCGCTGTGGCGTATAGCTTTCCGTTTCCTCGCAACATATAAACAATATGAGTTCCTGCTTTCTTCGTTACTCCCCTCCACTCTCGAACGGCTACCATCAGACAAGGTGAGCACCGCTCTATTCCTGTCACAGAGACGGAGCTCGCATCTTCTGACTTCTGGGTCCAGGACGCCTCCCGCATATAACTTGATGGAAATCCTACCTCTCCAAAGTTCCTCGGTTCCGAGCGATACCCGATCTCTTTCCCCGTATCATCCCCTAGCACTTACGGTTTTTCGACCTCTCTGTGCTATTCTACTCGGATTGGGAGTGTTGCCGCTTCTCGGAGGTTGGCTACGCGTGAGGCTCTGGCCACGCAAGTCTCCTTTCGTACCAGTTGTGGCGCGACCGGGTGACACAGACAACGCGGCGCGAATCCTATCAAACGTAGATGGACAGCTGCTGGACCTCTCGATCCGGAGCGCAGCTGCCAAGCCGCCACGCGATTTCTCTGCCGAGGAAATCGTTCGCATCACCGATTGGCTATATACGTATCGAGGACGTATCCATTCCCTGACGTTCGTACTGGGTGCCGATTTGTTGAACGTGTTCGAGCGGAAGAGTACGCCGTTCTCTGCACACCAAGTCATCTTTCCATCCGGGGCGTCACTTGGAAACATGGAGCCCTTCAGTAACCTCACCGCCTTGAGCTTAACGACGGGGTACTCAGTTCCGTTGGCTTTCGTGGCGCCATTTCTTGCGAAGTGTCCGGCCCTCGAGATCTTCATCCTCGAGAAGCTTCTTTCCGAAGAGCCCAGGGAAAGCGAGAACGACCTGGAGGTCTCCTCAAGAACGCCTACACACCTCTCGAAGCTGACCACCATGCGCCTCTCCAAGTATGGATATGGTTATGCTACCCGACTGTTCGAGATTATATCATTCCCCTCCACCACCTGTGTTAGTCTCTTCTTCGAGGGACGAGGTCGGCCGCCGTTGAGGACCTGTGGGACGTCGCTACAACCCGTACTATCTCGCATGCAGGAGGCTGCCATCCGGTACAAGAAGATCAGCGATGCCAGCGTTGGCACCGGTCCTACTTTCAGCATAGATATCTCCTCACGCGACAAGCAGTTCTCATTGAGGTGGCAGTTTCAGACTGGCAGTACCGAGCCGGCCTCGGAATGGCTCGACTTCAACAACCTCGGTATGGATGTCTTTGAGCTGCACAGGCTCAGGGACCTCACAATGGAGCTCCACTACGCGGTATTCTCCGTGGCGCATTGGAAGGGCCTACTATCTCATATGCGAGATCTTCGTCGTCTCACGGTGCGGTTCGTCGGCTGCCATGCGGCATCCCCTCGGTATCTGTACCAAGCGCTGCAGGAACACGATTCGTGCGACTACTTCGATCTGTCCGTTCAACTTGTGACATGTACCGCCTGACCGTAAGTATATGCATTATGGTATCTCGCTTCCTCTACAAGCGCCCCCGTTCCCACCCGCCCACCTCCAGACGGTCACTTGTCTGGTCCTCCAACCATTTTGTACTTATTCTGGATGTATACCAATGGACAATCGTGTCCTATGTATAAGAACATTCCAGCCTTACCGCGTGCTTCTCGAGACTTCCCTGTCACCGCTTAATACAGTGGCTATCTTTCACAATGTCTGGAATGGAAGGCGTGTAAATTTGTCTCATTACTACCACCGGCTTGACAACTTCCTTCACTTAAGCGGCCGACAATTCGCATGACATGCGCACGGCGTTTGAAGGCTGATTACCCACAATGCGATGTATTCTGCGGATTTACCGTCGGTCAGAGATTACATTGTTTTCCATAGTTCCTGCTCAGGAAATTCCGAAACTCTCGGTTTCTGTGTGTAAAATGCCTGGAGCAGCTATATCTCTACTTAGAGCAGGAAACAAACACTGCATCACAGTCGAACATCCTCGTGTACAACCGAAGTGCTATACGACGGAACTATCTCGTTTTCCTAATAAAAATCGTCAAGTTTATCGCTCGTCGGTACGCACACAAAGCGACTCACAAATCTGATTCCTGGGCCGGGGAAAATCGTCGTCATGGCCATTCATTCCGAAGCATTTGTTTTCCTTCTGCTTCGTCCATTTTAGTCACGAGAGTCTTGTTCTCCCCGTTTCTCTCCATAAGAAAGAATTTCTGAATAGATTCTTTAAGGCACAGGAACTCGATGACGATAAAGTGAAGGGTGGGAATAGCCTCAGCAAACCCTTGACCAAGGGTGTGCAGCCCCACTCCGTCGACGACTGCGCAAATCTCGTGATTTCGGGGAACCTTGTGGTTTATCCTCATTTGGTGGCGAATGTTCAAGAAAGTGAGTGGAGTTGTTGTCAGCGATGCCATGACCGTGGACTGTTGTGGTCGTAAGGACAAGCATTGCAGTAGAATCAGTGATCCCCACCCACCAGAAGGTCGTCAAATGAATCGAATTTGTCCTTGTGATATACCATATCTAGCGTCAACACGACATGGGTCAAATTTGTGATGCAATTGAACAAGTTTCTGAGGTCCTGTCTTGTCCAGCAGCTTGCCTCCAAACGGAGCGAGAGATGAGTCGCACAAGTATCCGACAGGACTGTGTGAAGTAGTAGTACTTCAGACCTGTGGACATCCCCGAGATCGAGAAGGCGTACGGAATGCTGTAAGCCCATGGCGTAAATGGTCACAACATCGGCGGAGATGCGCTCCAGACACATCCAGGCATTGGAAGATTGTAGTCGTCTACAAGCCGAGCGACTGTCTTCTGCATGTGCGAGCTGAAGCCTGTTTGGCGACGCTGAATAGGACAGAAATCGCAGATTCGGGAACATTTATATGAGAGATGACATGTCTGAGTTCTCGGAGGGCGAAACCCATTTCCTGTCCTCGTTAATGATGACGCTGTGTACTGTTGAATGTTGGGGTTGCGTGTGCGGTGTACATCTGGACGTTTTCAGCCGGAAAATCTGCGTGTGACCGCCGCCTATGCTAGATGAGCGTAAGCGGCGATGTGCAAGGAACATATATTGCCCGAAGTCAAGGTATACAGCTCGAGGAGACGAGCGTATGTTGGCCACGACGTTCAATGCCATCCATTGCACATCATGGAGGTCCAGGACCTGCAAGTTTTCCAGAGGGAGAACCGCTTTAACCAGTGCGTGACAAGTCGTGAAGAGGACCTCCGACTGGAATAGGCAGAGCACTTCTAGATTGTGAGAATGCTGCAGGACCATCCCAAGGTAGTCGGCGATTATGAAGGTTTCATATGTACATGGTCCCCTCGACTTCATGGTGAGCTGCCTCAATAACGAAGGTCGTAGCGGTATATCTGCTAACATGAATTCGCAAAAGGGCAGAACGGTGTTATTGTTCAGGGAGATGTGAGACCGAAGGAGTATTCTGATGCCTCCTTCACGGAGGATTCGGGACGTAGACATCATCCGGAGTAGCTGGGGACGGGGAAGAAGATTCATGATGAATAAGATGATGTCGAGGTTGAGTTCAACCCGGCTAGTAAGAATGGATAGTCACCGAACGTAAGAGTTACAGAATGATAAAGCAAGTCATACCTCGGCGGCGTCGTTCTGCAATCTGTATCAGCTTCCTCAACGGACATCGCACACTCCGATTGGGCGGATACACGCATTCAATGACAATGCGTGCTGGGACGGAGATCTGAGATGACGTGCAGAACGGGAACAAATTATAGCAACGGAGATCCTGACTCGTATGGGCCCCGACAGCTCAGTTGCACTCGACCATAGCCGACGTTCATCTAAGGCGCTAACTCGCGGAGACACCGGCGGATTACCGGTCCCTGAAGTAAACCACTCTTCTACGTTTACTCTCGAACATATCATGCTTAAGTTTCACCAAGATACTGTGGAGATTGATTGAGTCCATAATGTTTGGAATAATGCCCGGATATGTCTGGCAGAATTCTGTTGGGCATATGTGAAATCTCTTGATCTTTTCTGTGTCTTGTGAGTATGATCGACGGATCGGCTCGCCCACGACCGATGTGATTCACGACAGTCCGCCTCTTTCCTCAGAAAGCCATGGCAGCGATCTGAGGATTACAGACTGCTCAACATGTGACGTTATAGACGAATATTTGTTCGCTGTGGCTGATTACAATAGCTACTTACCCTAGTGTGTACACAATACGTACGATGCGGATGTATTCACATGTGGCACAGATGTCATTGGAGCATCCGACATGCTCGGGACCTAGCAAGCTCAATACACTGTGCCTTGTGTAGTCCGGCCACCCACGCCTATAACTCCGCACCGCGCCGTATAGCGCGCAAGGACTAGGCGAATGACTTGAAGCCGCTGGAAGATCTGTTTCTCGCCAGCGCCCTTCATCGTCCGCGCCAGGATAGCCAGGTAGTCATCCTGCGCACCCTGAGCGCAGCGCATGTCAATTTCCTGTAGCTTGTGCAAGAACAGCACCGCATCATTGTTGGTGAAGAGCATGGATTGGCCTGTTCGCGGATCAGGCACGGCTTACTCGTAGACGGAGTCAGAGGACGTACTGTGCTGCAGCAGCTCCACGGCATCGCTGAGAATGACAGCCCACCACGATCGCGGCGCAAGATCCTCCCGGAACATCGCTACGAGGTCGAATGCAGCTTCTTGCAGGTCCCCCATCATACGTCGCTGATGGAATTCGGCGAAGCGCACGGCGAACATCAGGCGGTGGAGGAACACTCCGTGAGCGCCCGGCGCCGCGCGCAGAGAATGCAGCACTGGCGACATGTTGGCGACGAGGCGCGCGAATGTCTCCGGACCTACTTATAGGTGAGCTTCAGATCACAAAGCGAATCGAGGGAAACAGACCTTCCGTGATATAGTCCTCTAGAACACGGTCAACAACTCGTCCGAGTCCCGGCCAATCCTCCGCAGATGCGCAATACGATACGGCAAGGCCGTATTCCTTTTCTTGCATAAAGGTCTGAGCTGCGATCTGCATCCACAACATAAGCTTCAGACACACAGACGAGAGAGGCGTCCATACGCGACAAATCATCCGCCGGACCTCCTCTCGCTTATACTCGAAGCACGTTGCAATGACCTCCTTGAGGACACCTGCAAGCTGTCCTGCATGGATTTGCGCGATCTCTGTCTCGCCTTCATGCGCTCCTTTCGGACGGTGCAGCCGGAGCGGCACATGCATGAGGACCTGGTCCGCCATCGCCTTGCCGATCTCGCTACATGAGCTCATATAGTCGACAGTCAGGCGCCACAATGAGGGGTCAGAACGCATGTACTCCGCATATGACAGTATGTAGTGGTCGCGGATCGAGTGCTCTGAGCTGCGAACGTGAAGTTAGTATGGTAAATGACGCGAGAAGGGTAGTATGGCTTACTCGTCAGGCTCGACATCAATGAGCTGAAGTGACTCCATTATGTCTACCAGATGCGCGGCAAGCCATATGTCCAGCTCGGCGGCCTGTGATAGCGCTTGAGTCGGTCGACCCAGGAAGAGAGACGAGTGGATGACGTCCTCGAGATTGGTTGGATCAGGTGGCAGTTCATCTAGCAGATCCTCCACCAGGTCACTGTATCCGGTTAATTGATAAATAACGAGAGAAGAACCAATCAAGGGAGTATACGTACGGCAGATCAGACCTCCGTATCCGTGTATCGACGAATACGCTCCACACTGCACAGACCTCCTTCCAGTCTCCACCGAGCTCCGAAACGATCCGTTTCACACTGTCTCCTCGCCCTTCCAGGATCGAAACAATATCACTGAAGCGTTCCCACCAGTTCTCGAAGCCATCCTCCCGGTCTTCTTCCGGGACACGGTCGAGCTCTAGGCGTAGACTCTTGACTTTGTCCTTCCACCGCCGGGAGGCAACGGCGAAGTCACGCTCGGCAGCAAATTGGTGAAGGCGGGGATGGTTCGTGAGAAGGGGAATGAGGCGCTGAGAGAGATGTTGCAGGTTGGGGGATGGGTGTTGTGAGAGAACACCAAGGAAGAATGCAGATGCTCTTGACAGACCCCGAAGTGTCGCCCTATACTCAATTTGAGCTACACACCAAGGTAATCAACTAATAGATTGCGTACCTTGTCAAGTAATGCCAAAATGTCTCGTCCTCCCATGGGCGGTCCAAACTACTCAGGCGATCACCATCCTCGGTCGATGGCTCGATGTAATGCGTGTTTAACCAGTCCATCAGCTCGTCCCCGACCGGCGCATCCTCGAAGCCACCCTCTGGCATGTATAGCACCATAAACAGTGAGAAACACGTGTAAAGCTTGCGATAGTGGTCGGCATCGAATTGCAAAGATTCACGGCGAGCCGTCTCTTGCTTGATTCAGCCAATATCAGTTATGGAACACAGATTAATAACCGACGGGAGGCTCACTGCAGCATATATGCAGCACTCTTTGCAGTGATTCACGTAGTCAAGGGCGAGCTTCGTCATTGCCTTTATGCCATCCACGGTGTCTGGTCTATTGAACGTCAAACACAATATAGAAGCAATTCCAGCACGGTACGAACATCTGCACACTTTCTTCACGCGCGACCCGCACTAGATTTTGAGCTGCCGCGAAGATGACCGATGTATCTGTCAAGAACTTACGGTACATGAGACCAGCGCAGAGTCACATGCACGATCACTCACTGTGCGCCTCTCTCCAGACGGAGGTAGATGTGGAATAGCCATATAAATCGGGTGATATTCTGCGGACGAATTACTCGAAGGACGTGCCTAGTCCGTCGGGTCCGCCACAGTTAACACAATCGCGCGCCACCCACAACGAAGGTTCTTACATGCGAGTTGGACGTCGCGTACACCGCTATCGAATCATCTCTTGGCGATACTGTAACAGACAGAGTCTTCCCGGAGTCGATGAACTTCTGGAGACCACCGTGTTTGATAAGTGAAGGTCTTAGATGAGTCGAATCTTCCTGAGCCATGGCGCAAACCAGCGATGATAGAGATGCAACAAAGATGGGCTGTGGAATCTGAGTAAAAATAGAATACAGCTCCAAGAAAAAGAGTAGAGCAGCGAGACAGGTTTATGAAATCCGAGCTCGCCACAGAGCTCGAGGACGGCGGACGCGACCTCACGCGACTCGGCCCTCGGGATATTCTGTGACGTCTGTGACATAAATCACGTGGGAGCAGGTGTCACCCGTAACAAGGCGCGTGGTCTGACTGTCTTCCGCTCAGATCTGCAAATCCCAGCAAAAGTGTTTGAGAGACTGTCAATATTGTTTGGTGTTCTTGCCAGATAAAAATTTGCTTTCTGCCGGATCAATCGAAACTCGTCACTCACTCACTGATTATGTACGTATGGTGCTCTGTACTCAGTCCGGCGAGCTTCCCCTTCCCTAGCGTCAGACGAGGATTGATGCCCCTTTTATTTTCACCCTTCTGCAATAGCCGGGCAGCTTGAATTCGTGCTTGAGCGATGTACACCTCGACTCCCCCCGATTCCCGCGTCACGGCGTCCAAGACCGACCTGCCTGCGACTGAGCTTGCACGGGCTGATCATCAGCAAACGTCATTCACCAATTCTGAGGTATCCAGCCAGAATGCGGATGATCCTTCAACACTGCTGACTGAAGGCATGCATGCTAAAGTAAGGTCATCTGAATCTCACCTTGTAGTCGCGCTCATCAGCGGTTTGGCGATTTTACATAGGTACAAGACAATAATCCCGAATGGACAGTTTGGCGCCTTCCTTTTGGTGACAGCGATATAACTAGCCCTAGTGCTCAAGCTAGGATTTCAAATGGGATTTGCGATTCAGATGCACTGCCATTAGCAGAGCGCGATCTTTCCAGCAATTTAATGCTCCTTTTCCCTTTATTGCTGTCTGGCCGGCTCGTGAGTCTAACTACAAGACCATGCGCTCATCACTAATTCTACCCTGGCTCGATCGTATACTAGTCTCCACAAAGCGCAACAGCTACGGAACAGATGTATGGTTTACTAGCCATGGCCGGCACTTCTGCATGTTTGGAGAATGCAGAAGCCATGCTCGGACAAGAGCGCATGTTGGAGTTTTTCGATACAGTGAGTAAACTTCCCCTGGAATTATATGTATGTAACTCAGCCAGAGTAGCTGTTCAAAATGCTTCTGGTTATAGCCAGCGAGTTGGGTCTTCGATCAAACATATTTCATACGGCGTCGGAGAGGCACCCGTTCCAGAATTCACCTATATCCTATACACCGGAGAGACTGAGGCTGCTGGTGGATGCATTAATTGTGCGACGTACTCAAGATCTCAGAAAATCGATGTCAGCTCCAGAACATTCAGTAAGTCCAGTATGTCAGTCTCTGTAATGCGCATAATTAAAGGTCTCCTAGCAAAGTACAGCGGATACTGCTGCTAGTACATCTAGTTTGGTTGCCATACCTGCTGAAGTCAGCGAGAGTGGGAATGTACACGGTTCGACAATAGCTACCGAAGTCCGTGATCTATGCAACACTACCGCCATACACATCTAACACGCTAACATGTTTGACTTGTAGTATACCTCGGATGGAGTTGCGACCACTTCCTCTGTTATGTTAGCTTCGACTAGTACATCTTTCATCGCCCAGGACGCAGTATGGCTAGGGGGAAAGCATGACGGCTACGCGTTAACGTCTCTCATGAAATATCAGGAATATCGTTATACCGAGGATCAACTCAACGAGTTTGAACGTTCTCCCTGTCGCGAATACGCTGCTCTCTTTCAGAGCGCCATGATATTCGGGCTCTTGGAGGCTGTGACAGAACAGAAGATTCCCGAGAGCCGTCTCCTGCGCCATACATCGAGCGGTGATATCCTCGTAACAACGGATAACCTTCCCTCCATCCTTGGAGAATGGCAAGACCGCATCGAAGCCCTGAAGGCCGCAGATCCCAATGCGCACCGAGAATGGTTCGAACGCACTTATGTAGTGCTCTTGGATGCAAGCAACGTCCTACAGCGTGAAGTGGTTTATCCCGGGACATCTCCATTACATTTCGCGGGACTCCACCCCGACGACGTTGCGAAGATTCTCTACATGATAGCTGCCATCGGCGAAGCATTGCAACTAGCGAGTGCTCATTTTGGACTACAACTGCCACCCCCAGCGAAGCCCATAGACTGGGTCACCATTATCATTCCCGTCGACAACCTCCGTAACAACATGGCGACGGATGGGTGGTGTCCATTCACCATTCGCTCGATGCTGGGAAGCGGCAGTATCTGTGTGCTGTCGTACGCAAGTACTCGTAAGCCGTTCGTGCGCGACAGTGTGGGGGGAGGGAGCCATGCCAGCTGTACGTGGACCAAGTGTATCGCGAACACGATCGATACGGAGAACTATTCGAATCGACATGTCGTGGATACTTGCAATTGCTCGTATTCGAGACCGCCCTTGGACACCATCGTGCACACTTACGCAAGCGGCCAAACGCCCGTAATCACGATCGGAGACGGTGACTCCTCTGACGAAGCACTTTCGATCATTTGCACATCCGCCACCGTCACACATTACGTTGCTGTTTCTCATGTATGGGCTGATGGACTAGGGAGCACTACCGAAGAAGGGATCCCTATGTGTCAATTACGGCGCCTGACCACACTTACTAGCCAATTGGTCCCCGGAGGTGCCTTCTGGATCGATGCGCTTTGTATACCTCGGGACAAGGATACTAGGAAGCGCGCGATTGCATTGATGGCCCAAATATACGGCGAGGCTGATGTGGTATTGGTGATCGATTCCGGGATACGGTCCTGCTCGGTCAGCGCCGCACTCGAGGACAAATTACTCCGGGTCCTATCGTCGGGTTGGATGCAACGTCTTTGGACCCTGCAAGAGGGAATGCTTGCCCGAAAACTCGTCTTTGAGTTCGCGGATGGTTTGGTGACGATGCAAGATCTGCTGCCACACACAGAAGTACGAGGTGTTACCCTTAACCTCCTCCGGGCTTCACTCTCGAGGATGATGGAGACGTTGCTGCGGCGGAGGGACGAGCTAGTCGACTCTTTGATCGGGCTCCACAAATTTCGCCTTGACGAAGTGGCGAGGCTTTTATTTGCTAGAACCACCAGTAAACCGGAGGACGAGACATTAGCAATCGCGAGCTTACTCGACGTTGATCCAGCCGAGCTGGTGAGCCTCCCACCGAACAAGCGCATGATGATGCTACTTCTCAAGATTCGAAACTTGCCCCCTAATATCATAATGACAGGGGGACCGAGGCTAGACGAGCCGGGTTTCCGCTGGGCCCCTCAGAGCTTGTTGTCGGCCGGTTGGGACGATGCCACACATGATAACGATGCTATTTGTACCCCAGAAGGTCTACTGGCCACATATCACTGCCTGGTCTTCCCGACGACTACATTCCGCGACCATGAGGCCTGGTACCTTCGAAAAGGTTCAGATGATCATTGTTACGCAATGGAGAGCATGAATCGACCGCAGATGGCTCTCATGGAAGGCGGTATCACATCGGAGTACACGTGCAATGCTCTCTTGCTCCAATCAAACAGAAGCCAGATCGTCCAATCTGCCATCGCCGTCTTCCTCGACAAGCAAGAGCTAAACGAAACAAATGGAAACTCTCGCCTGAAGTGCGCTTATGTCCAACTAGTCCTCGTCAGTTTCAGGGCCAAGGAAGAGGTGGAGCGAGCACGGACCCTAGGCCGCAATATTGTTGATATAGAGGCCACGGGAAGACTCGAGTTCTGTCTAGTCTGATTGCTAGTGCTCATTACGCCAGCTGGTCATCGGTCTAACGAAGTAAGTTGCTAAATATGTACTGCACGCGAGTGGTGAGCTGATCAGCAGAAGACAGAATATCATTGTTGCAGAGTGTAGTGTATACCATCATTGGCTGTATTGGATACATTCGAAATCCAGCAATCGCGGAGCACATAGTAGCAGATGAAATTTGAACGGAGACAACCCACGATAGTTTGTAGATCACGGTTTATCGTATCTACGCTACATGGTATCTCGTTACGGCTGAAATCAACCAGTGCGATACGAGATAAGTGCATACATAATTACGTACGAGTAAGGCGATAAATAATAACTCCGAAGAGATCATTATGGGGATGTATATATAGTCTCAATGAACACTACGGCAGAGCCCGCAAAGGACATGTTCAATAATCGTACGCATAATCCCTGTAATATGTGTCTGCACTTCGTGGTCGTCGCCGATGGTGGTGATGGTGACGACGCTGGTATGAAGGCTCGCGCTGGACAATCACTGTGGAGCCTTGCGGCACTTGCATGGCGCTCTGCGCAGGGTATGTCCCGTAGCCCGTATTATAGCCTGCGCTATAATAGCCCGTGCCATAGCCGGGACCATAGTAACCACCATAGCCCGAGGTGTAAGTGCCAGCGACCTGCGGCGCCACAGCTGACAGACCCGGTTGAGCCAACGTTGCACCTGTTGCGACTGTCTGCGGTCCCACTCCTGCTTGTCCCGGTAGCGCCGTGGTGGTCATCTGAGGAGTGATGACTACGGCTGGAGTGGACGTCCCGACAGTGTTAGCAACTGTAGGTTGAATAACCTGGTTTGGCGCTGTCTGCGGAGGGACCATCGTAACGCCTGGTGTTGGCACACCCACCGTCCCTACGCCTCCGTATTGACCATATGGTATAGCGCCGCCATATGCCAACCGGGTAGCACCGAGAGTCGTACCAATACCTAGGGAGTACGAATCAGCAAAGATAGATGCGCGTTAGTTCTTTGGACTGATACGTATACGAGCGACATACCTAAACCACCCACAGCTGCACCCGCCATGCTTTCGTTCCAGCCAGTTCGGAATGAGTCGGCAGCAGCGTCTATCATTGGTCCTACAGAATGACGGCGACGACGTCGATAGGGTCTGGGGGAATAGTCTCCGTAACGCGACATTGTAGAGCAATTCTCTGTAATCCTGAGATAGTAAGAATGTTATTAAGACAAAGCATGAAACATAACCACGTACCAAAGTTCAATGACGAGCTCGACGGTTCCTGTAGTAGTCTCGGAGGATGGTAGGATGAGAAACAGTTGTAAAATGGAGCACGACAAAACTTCTTTCAGCTGGTTTCTCTTCCGGAGACTTATACTTGGTCGAATATCCGATGGGTCCGCACCGAAGTCCGGTGATGCGGCACTGACGCTGCGAGGTGGGGCACCTGGAGGCTGCTGAGCGGTGCCACATCAAATGCGCTCGGAGCATTTCTATATCAAGATAGCCAAGACAAAAGCCCGAGACTTCGTAGCACAGTAATCAGTCGGACGACCGACACAGCATTGCGTAGAGAGGAGCAAACGGTGTCCACGGAATCTATCAGCGAAGCTCTGGTTATTCAACTTTGTGCCCTTGGGCGCTCGATTGTCAGTAGGCTTCGCACGCAGTCATGTGCCGCCTACCTTCGCCTTTAACTTTGCCCGCTCTGACCGAATATGGCTTCCAGGGTAGCGCCACGATGGGGTCGTGCAAAGCGATCGCACTAAACTCTTAAAGTGTGGTACGGCACTCTCAACGATCGCACGAGGTGACGTCGCTTTACTGTGCTTCGTCGCCATGAAATAGCAAGAGAAGTTATACCAATACGCAGATATGATTTCTTTCGATTTTATCGAGTTTGACATCAATGCAATTAGAGTACAGAGGTACAGAGGTCACATCAAAGCAAGCAATGGACCGATCCAACAGTAAATGCTCTTGAGATATCCTGTGAGTCTTCGCCAAAGCATACATTGAACATATCAGTGACAAGCGTAGAAAGCTGGAGCGCAGCCAACAACAGTCAGACGATTTGTCAAAGCTAAAACTAAAGAAAAGCAAGGCGATTTGTGATCGCATGATCGTCAGCATTTGGGCGCACGTGGGCACCATGAGCGTATAGCGAGGACTCGGTCTCAATTTTGAGGGCGTCAGCTATGCCCATTGTAATTTAGTTCCAAGTTCTTACATAATCTCATGATATTGACATACACGCAGAAATTCAGAAATATGTGCGTGCCAACAGCCTACGGATCAGGTCGGGGTATCATCTAACGCCTCTAGATATACGTTGAGTATTAACGTTGGGCACGGGTGACGGGACGCTTCTGATACAGAGGATCGCATAGGGCTTCGGGCAGGTTGGTATCCTGACTCTCGAGAATAATGTCTGAGAGTGTAGCTATCGACCCAAGGATCCTGAGCCAGCCGTCTTTGGATGGTGCGCAGGCCCTTCCAAGAGAAAGCGCGCGTACGTTGGGTGGCTTCGTTGTCTCAACGAGAGCAGTAACATAGCGGTCGGAGTACCCGAATATGCGGGGCTCGGCAAGGTATTCCAGCTTCCAAACTGAGTGTCCATAAGGCGTAAACCTCAACGAAGTATCGGAACTCTGCTCGGGATACTGAAGGCTCCTTAATTATAGCAATGTGGTGTGACGGCGTGACCTTAGCAATTGGTCGGACGCGTAGCAATTAGCCGCATGTGACCTGTGATAACCTAAGAAATTCGGTCTTTTGTCCATGGTAATGAAAATTGGGGCCCCGCAGGGCTCCAAAAAATGGTTAGAAACAGTTTCCAGACAAGATCGGGTTCTCCAGCCTCCAATCCCTCTGTTTCACCGTCTATTTGTGACGTGACATCGACTGTTTATAGCAATACAATGGAAGGGTGTGACGTGACCAATTGCTATAATTAAGGAGCCTTCAGTACTCTGGGCAGAGCTTCGTCAGATGGAGAGTGTGGAGCCCGGTGCAGCCTGTGGCGAAGTCGAGCACAACTTCCACAGGAACAGGAAGTGGTGTCTCCAGCTTCAATACTTTGAGCCAGGGAAGAGTATACTGGGCCGGATGGGAGAACAATTTGCCATTCCAACCGAAAAAAGAGCGATGGCTGTCGGTATGAGGCGAGCGCAGTGCGGTTGAAAATGCGTGGGTTTGTCCTCCTAATAAGTAATAAGTGAAAATGGACCCAAGAACGACGCTGTCAAAGACTGGTCGGTCTTCAGTCGTTTCGAACTCCATATCAATCCACACGGGAGGGGGTCGCTTCCCAAGGAAGGTCTTAAGGTTTGCTGGCGTCATGCGCACAGGCACGATCGCGACACTTGTGTTGCCTGCTATCATACGACGGTACCACTGGACGCGCTACAGATGCAGGGATCGTTCAATGGGCTGTCTTGAACACTTGAAGTGGAATCAGGTTCGGGAAGGCTAAGTAAAGAGTCGAACAGCATAGCTTAATACGCACTAAGGTGCGACAACAGATAAAACGACCAGCCTGCCGTCGGACCACGATGCAGGGGAATGGCGCTTCGCTCTGGGTGTAGAAACCTGGCGAGATCAACCAAGCGGCTGTCCGCTTGTCTATGTCTGAGTGCTGTCGAGGAAATGAACGGCTGGCTCACTTCTTCCGCATTATATAGATGAGCGCCTCTCCGGATCCTCCGTAGTTGCCGTGAGCTCTATTTGCCCTTGGAATTGTCAGACTCGCTGGTCACTGAATTTGAAATGACTGCCGTCTACAAGTTGCAAAGCAATATGTATATTATGAAACATAGAACTAGGACGTCGAATCAGGGATTGGGACACCTCACATAGAGCAATCCTAGCGACTCGGTGTTCAGTCTCATCACCACCCAAGACCACGTTCCTCGATCATAATTTGGATTCAGCGTGTTGATGATAGGAACCCCATGATCCATGCCGGGTGCGCTAAGTGAACTGTATGATAATGATCGGATTCTTCTGCGCACCGCGCCGGAGCGAAATGAGCTGTCGATTGAGTTCCCGGTGAGAACATGTATTACCGGTCAGGGTCCCCGTCGTAGCTTACGCTTGTCTCTTCGGTGGAACGAACGAAGGCAGCATTATGTGCCGTGTATGAATATCTGGGCTGAGCTACGAGATCAGACAATCAGAGGCGTCTAAAGCATGTCCACGAGCTATACAACTCACCGCACTTACGAAGTGCGCTCCAGAGCCATGTAAACTGCGAAAGCGAATAAGGCCTTGGTAAAAGCCGGGTCGTCATATGGCATTGACTCCGAGATCCACGTCAATATTCGGTGATGGCTGGTGAGAGCCTCGTGAAGTCCTGGCAATGCGTACCAGGCGAAGCTACCGGTGGCCAGGCAGATCATACCCTCTAAGCTGGGTTACAAGAACTCTGGAATGTTGCGGACACGCTACAGGAATCATTAGGCCGTTGTCAAGTAGTGTGCAGTGTGCACGACGATCATCTGGGCACATGCCACTCCAAACGACTACGATCCTCAGACTACGATCGTGGTCTTGACGGGTTCCGCTGGTACATCTAAAACTAACTGTGAGCGATCCCACATATCACCCGGAAATTCACAGACATACATGTTCCGCAGTGCAACCGGGTCCAGTTCCTAGGGCGTCGACACAGGGGGAGTTAGCCGCCGAGAGACCGCTGCGGAAGCCATCCCGTACATCCTGCATCGCTGACCGCGGCTGGTTTGCTCCTTGAATGTCTGCGGAGTGTACACAGGTTACTACCATCGCGGCTGTCGCGTAGACATGTCGGACATGGCGCGAGATCGTGTACCAAGCCGCAGACCAGCACCTTTGGCGTGAGCTCTTCCTCGCCATCTTCGACGACCCCCGAGCGGGCAAAGACGTCGACGCAAGATGCTACAGCACAAAGAGCCTGGATTGCGAAGAGGGCAAGACAGAACCTAAATTTGACTGGGGGGCGGAGTTCAGACGGCGTGTGTGTAGAGCGCAGGCTATCACATCGCGCGCTCCGAAGGCATGCATTTCATCTTAGCACCCATGGAGTAACACAGCGCGGGTCAGACGTGTAGACGCTGCAGGATCGCGCCTCGCCCTGTGCGCGATACGCCGGCGGAGATCTGGGTGGTACTTTGAGATCCGCCGACACTGGTTACTGGGACAGAGTTGCAAGAGTAGCTGTGGGGAAGGGCTGAGGTGCAAGCCTGCCTACAGCCCTTTCGTGCAGGGCTGCAATGCGACCGAGCCTGCCGAAAAAGAAAGACTCACCCTGCACGCTTCTGTACGGCCCTCGTCCCCTGCGCTCCACACGCCCCGAGCTTCTGGCGCACTTTTGTCCATGTTCTATCACGAGCTTGTGACGTGCCAGGTGACTGCTGCCGATAGCGTAAACGGGAACATGTCAAGTATGTGTGTTGCTCAGCAACCAGATCCAGAGCATCATAATGTGACCCGTAAAAGAGAAGGAAGCCAGTGTCGTCGTGAAGAACGCAGCGTCCGTTCGATCTCTCCGCAAAGAACCAGGCGCCCCTGTGAACGTAGCTTGCAGACATGATTGAGTTCTATTTTGACCGGCTGTACGTACCCGTCTGTGACCGGAAGCAGCCCTATCCCAAGGCCCTGCTATCTTCCATCCTTGCTTAATCAACACCCTCAGTCGTTGGGATACACATGTCTGTTTCAGCGTATTGTACATGGCGACACCCGAGTCGCAAATTCCGGAGTACGCCTCACAACCCAACCTCATTCCAATGTCATGCATGCCGGGTTCAACTCGTATCGATAATCACAATGAAAATGTCAAGTTCTATCGAGGTCTAGCCGCACATCAATACCATAGAGTTTGAACGCAACTGAACTGACAGGACATGGCGCTACATGGGGGCGTACGTATAAGAATATACCTCCACTACGGGCCGCCTCCGACAAGAGCGCGTCGGCGCGATCTTAGGATGGAGGGGTTGCTCTCCCTCGCGAACAGTTCAAGATTCTCCCGTAGCGTCGAGACCGAAGAAACAACGTAGAGAGAAACCCAAATATCAACCCGCGAGGTGTAACTTTCGAAGAAGAGCCCGACGGACGCGCACGGATTTTATCGCGCCCGCAGCGCTTTCTCGCGCACGGACCAAGGCCGCCCAAAAATATATAAGGCGCGTCTCACACACAGAGGCTCTTTACAGTCACCTCGGTCTCTGAAGCGCGCGCTGGACAAGCTCCGGCTGCATGAGGGCGTTTGGCTTTGGCCTGTGGGTTTGACCTGTAGGTTGCAAGACCGAGCAGAGCAATCTTCGGAGTCTGGAGCTGGGCATGCCGTTTGCTTACGCTTTCTACTGGCTGAGCGGCTAATCAGCTCTTGGTACATGTCATGTAGCTCGTCGTCACTTCGTACTACCCTGTATCTCTCATCTGCAACATAGAATATGATGTCGTTGTCTATTCCCAAACCCCATTGTTCGATCTTCAATGGCCACAGTCAAAGCCTGCATGTCAAGCAAGGAGAGATTGATGGATCATTCAACGACTCAAGCCCTGGTATCTCCCGTGATGCTCCCATGATGGGTGAGTGATGTCCTACAGAGGCCGGTGTTCCTTGTTACCCCGTCAAGCCCGTTGTCGGACGTTTCAATTGGCATCTCCGGGCTGGATCTTGGTCTACCGTCCCCGAGACGAATTCCCGCCGGCTCCAATGGTCGCCAGATCACCCGCCACGGGCGTGTATTGCGTCCAGGTCTTATCGGGCAAGGGCGAGCCTGCTAGCTCCGAGTTCATCAATGATTGTGAGACACTCACACACTCGTGTTATCACTCCCAGAGATCCCACCAGGCGATTCCGCCGCAGCTCGTGCACGGCTTGCCATCACCCTTGATTGATCATGATCATGCCGTGAAATGGTAGGCACATCCCCCCTACTAGAGAGCCAGCCACAGCATACCAGGTTCTTTGTGATTAGTGTGGCGCTCCTCCATCTATCAGTCTGAAGCTCCAACGGTAATGCGTCAGGAGGCCGGGTGCAGGGCAGAATGGCCAGACCGTCGCCAACCGTGCGTAATAACGGCTGTGACGAGTTTTGTCTTCCTTCCTTTTTGATTGATTTTGTGCACTGCAACCTGCTTGAGGTGTATCAATGCTGTCTGGTACAATACTCCTTTGTTCTGATTGCATTTGTTCAGCATTTGTCAAACGTCTCTCCAGGACGAAGTCAATCGTGTCTGCTCTACGGAGATCACCGCAGCTACTTGTCCAGTCATCAAGCGCTTTATGCAGTTTTCAGGCTAATTTGTGTCATAGAATATCCGCACAGCGATTCAGAGACTGACTTGGCTCGCCCTTTTTCGCAGTACTATCCGCCGGAGCGCAGAAAGAGTTCAATGTGCACCAATTTCATCACTGACCGCTGCGGGTGTCAAGAATGTCCTTCCCCAGGGTTCAATCATGTACGAAATCCCGAGACGTGATGGAATGGGGTCCTCCTTGGCTCTTCAGGTCTGTCCACAGGGTGAACAGTCCAACAAGATTGATAGACAGCTTTGGTAGGACGTTTCCTCCGCTGAATCTCGGAGCATAGTCGAAGTAACTCAAATCATTTACAGATCCCTCCCATCGCACTCCCGGCAGGCACTGCGACGGGGCTAATATCAAATCAGATAATGAAGTTCAAGCAGAGTTCAGGGATGCTCTGATTGCTCGGTGACCTACGAATTTGCGTTGCACGCCACCAATTGCCAACCCCGCAATACCGTGATAGAATTACAATGCTGTGAAATTCACCAACTTTGTGCCAGCTGACTGCACAACCATCTCTGGGTGAGAGCAACGCAAACAGATGCCCCTCTATCAGGAGGTGCGGGTTCCATCCCAAGGCGCATTGCAAGCCTCATGACCGTGCTCGGTCCCGTAGATAGGTATGCGGGCTGCCAAATAAACCCCCGAGTCGGGGCTCGCCCTTCGCAGGTCGCACGTCTGACAGACCGCGGCATGATCGGAAAAACCCTCTTGCTCTTGTCCTCTGTTCGTGGTCGCGTCCCCGCGCGTTTCGTCCGCACTATGGGGGGATGCATCGGTGTCGGTGTCGGTGCCGGCCGTGCTGGCACCTCAGACTGTTCGCATCGCGCGAGCGGCAGGCGGGCGTGAATCAGGTACGCCGCGCATCCGACACACGGGCCTCCGTGCGTGACGTGCCGCAGGACAAGGTTCGCTGACGCGCTGCGCCACGAAGCCCGAACTGCGTGCTGCGTTTGCATTCTGCGTGTGCGCTGTCCTGCGCCACTGCCGGACGCGCCGTCTGGGCTGGCGGCGCGGGAGCCGGCGAGGCGCGCCGTGCGGCGCTGATGGCCTTCGTGATGCTGCATCACGGAAGTCCGTCGGCCTGCGTCAAAGAACCACGGCGAGCCCGGTGGGTGCATCCAGGAGGGCACTCGAGTGCGTGGGCCCAGCACGCACGGCGCTGGGATTAGCTTCGCTGCACATGGGAACGCGGAGCCGCACCTGGTCTCGAGGCCCGCGCGGTCCTGCGTGCGCGGGGTCTGGGTCATCGGCGAGCTCATAGCGGCTGCTGCATGTGCCGGGAAGCAGGTGTCTCGCGGGAGAACCAGCACGACCAATTGATTCGAAGGGAAGAATCACGCGTGCGTGCGATGAAAAAGGTATATTACGCCTTAATCATGTATCTCGGGGCGTGCGCTGGAGTGCTGCTCCTGGACAGCGCACATCCCTCTCACGCCCGCGTGCGACGCAGCGCGAACACACGGGTAGCCAATCACGGAGAAGACGGCTGGCCTGAGCATGCGTCCCCTGTTCTGTTCGGAACCTTGGGCCCTGCCTGATTGCGCAACGCTGCTTCCGCCGAGCTGTGCTTCGCGCGATGGCACGCGGCCAGGTCTGCTCCGCGTGATTGACGCAGCGGCGGACAGACTATTGAACAGCCGTGCGACGTGACGATATTGTATTTTGTGCGCGGCCCGTACAGCACAGCGGGCGGATCAACGTCGAGTACGGTAACGTAGCGTAGCGAACAACAAGCAAGAAAGCAAGCCGAGACGGAGAATGAGCGCATGGGAGCATGGGGGCGGCGGTGCAGACGGGGCAAGTCCAGTCGGGGCAATCAAGTCAAAAGGAGCAAGACGAGAAGGGGGCGGGGGAAGGGAGAACAGCGAACAGTCCAGTCCAGGGCGGGCACATCGCCTGCGATACAGTAAACTTTCTACAACGGCATTGCGCCAATCTGCTTCTTGCCAGAAAAAATACATATAAATATGCACATGCGCGGGCGGCGGATCAGTTGGTCGACCGATACGCAGGCACCTCGCGCCGCTCGCTCCGCGGGCTCATCTCCGCGTGCTGCTGCGCGGGCGACTCGACGAGCTGCTTCTGGTCCTCGCCGCCGTCTTGCGCCAGTTGCTGCTGCGTGGGCACATGCTGCGCATCTCCCGCGGCCGGGTTGAGCAACGTGCGGATCTCGGGGAGGCCGTTCGTGTTGGCGGCGGCGTACCCGTTTTGGACCTCGGCGCGGCCCATGAGGGGCGCAATCGAGGGGTGAGAGTAGTGGTGCGGCGGGAGCGCGTGCATGTGCGTCGACATCGGCGGGAGGCGCGCCTGCGGCGGCGGCGTGCGCGAGGACTTGAACGTTGCGGTCACGAGCGGGCCCCGCTTGTGAGGGAACTGCTCCGGCCTGGGACGCGAGTGCGTCCGCTCAAATAGGCCGCACTTGTTGCACAGCTGTCGCGGGGGGTAAGGGTCCCGGTGGCAATCGGACAAAGGAAGGAAATACATACCACTTTGCCTGGGGTCAGGCTAGACCGGCGCCAGGTCGACGTATCGGTGGTCCGGCAGTTGTAGCACTTGCGGCGCACCCGATCACTCAGCTTTGTTGCGGCATCGTCCGTGTATACCATGTAGGTCGCTTGGCCAGGGTACGGCTGCGAGGTAACGAACGTGGGGCGGATCGAGCGGGTAGAGACATGCCCAGGCATGACGTGAGTAGGCGCCGCAAAGGAAGAAGAATGATGCGCCGAGGTGTTGATGCCATCGGCGGAATAGCGGGCGCTCAGCGAAGCGCTAGAATTGTGCAAATACTGCTGCGATTGTGCGGGGTGGCCGTAATAGGGCGTCGAAGGCTGCGAACCCTGTATGGCGAAGCGTAAACCTTAGGAAAAATTCCGCAAAAATACTGGGATGCACTACATACCGGGGGGGAGGGCGAGATGGACGAACCCAGGGAAGAGGTCGACAGTGCAGGGGAATGGTGCAGCGTAGCGATCGGCGGTGGGGTCGGATGGGCGTGCATCAGCTGATAGTGACCAGAGTCGTCGGAGCGGTGACTGGTGGTATGAAACGAGCAAAATTCAATTTAATACGGCGGGTGCAGCAAAAGTGATGCGAACCCGGAGAGCCTGTCCGAAGAGTCAACACGGTGAGGCATGGTGCGATGGTACGGGGCTGGCTCGACTGGGTACCGGTAGTAGCTTGGATAGTAGACGGGCGCGTAGTAGGGACTCTGCTGCATGCACGGAGATGAGCGATCGTGACGGGTGGGAGTGGCAGTGTGATCGAGAGGACTAACCCAGCGATGATCGATGTGCAGGGGGGCAGGCGGGCTCGGGAGGGGGGCAAGACGCTTATAAGGGGGATGTGCAGGGGACGTGACGGTATCGGTCACACCAGAAGGGTGGTCCCTTGATGCTGGTGGTGGTGGTTGGTGCGGTGGGGACGCGGACGGAGGCGGGTGGTCCGGGCGGGCGGCGGGGGCTGGCGAGATGTCGCTGGAGGCGATTGTGGCGTCAGAAGGACTGGCAAGTGATGCGTTATATATACGGTAAACGCACGAAGGCATTCTCAAGGCTGTCCCGGGCGAGCTGTGCGCGAAGACGATGGATGATGTGAATGCGAAATCAAGAAGCGTACAGGAACACGGATGGGCGCCCGGCAGGCTCTTGGGAAGAGGTATATGGCAAACTGCGAGCGCAGAGAAGGGCAGGAAAGGCCCAGACGGAGGGGAAATCTGCCTCGATGCGGTCAATCTGCCTCGATGGCAGCACCCATGAACGCCATTTCTGTGATATCCATTTTGAGCCCGCCCATCAAACTGCGACCTGTTTCAAGCTCCGCATTTTCGCCCAATCTCCGCGAGTTCTCACGGATCACTTGCGGAAAGCGCCCGGCACGAGCCCGGCAGCAGCCTGTGTCCCAGTCCCTGGTCGGGCTCTGGTCGCCCGCTGGCAGCGAGTGGCAGCTGCCGCACATGCTCCCGCGCGCTGGTAGTTCATCATCTGCCTCATCCCGAGATACGCCTTCCCTGCCCGCAACCCGGCGTTGTCTCCTCGCTCCCGCCGTGGCTTAACCACCCCATTTGGACGTATCAATGGGCGGCGCATCTTCGGTCATCCCCCTCCCTAATCCACCATCCTTTTGCCATGCTCAGACTGATCGATTCCCACTCGGAAGCGTTTGCCATCCGGTCACACCTTATCACATCGACCCTGAGCAACCCGACCCGAGCTATCCCGTACCTTGTGATGGCAAGATTCCGTCCAATATTCAATCTGAGATTATGCGAAATCTCCCCAACCACGCGCGTCGCTTATCCATGCGAGCACCTCGCACAGCGTCCTGCACATCCATGCGCGTGCACCTGCCCGACGTCATGCTGCACAGGCCCGCACGAGCGGCGTCCCCGGCAGGCAGTACATCGGCGTCCATTCCTATTTCCGCAAGTGTGCGTTTGATTGCGAAAGGACTGCGGGCTCAACTGACATGCGGAACTGAACTTGCCTTGATGAAACTCTATCCCGTTCTATCTGATGCCTCGAACGACCCCCCAGCTTCTGCTCTGTGCGGTTTCACATCTGATCGATGTCCATCTATGTACATCCTTCTCACGAACTCTGGCAGCTGCATCCTGCCCATTGTCCACCGATGGCACCTCGTGCCCGACCCCAATTCAATCTCCCCTCGCGCTGCAACGCAATAGCTTCGGACGTCTTAATTCTCGGCTAATCCGCAGTTCTCGGACCGCGGAGCACCCGTTCGGGACACCCACCCAATCAGTCTTCCCCCGGTGCGATGGCTCAGCGCCGTCGTCGTCGCGTTGTGATATGCACCCGCAACGGGCAGTCTGTCAGCCTCGAGATGGGAAGCGCACCTTTGGAGCTCGGCTTCCCGGCTGCCCAAATCAGCTCCGTCCGTATACAGTACTTGGCTGCCACAGCCGCTGCTGTTCGCCCATGGAATGAGCAGCCATCAGATATGATCCTGCAGCACTGGATCGGTCAGACACATTCGTGTCTTCGCATCTATCTCTCAACCATTGCACCGCGACGACTCCTCGTGCGAGGGATCCCAGCATCATGACTTCACGGCATGGAAGCAGTCTATCAATAGCAACTCATCACCCCTTGTGTCGTCTTGCTACGACTCATGGATCTGGACACGTTCTGAACAATGCGCAGGTACGAGACAACTGTCCTATAGATCGGAGTCTATGTCATCGTTCTTCAGTTTCATCCACCGCGATCATCCCAATATGATATTCTCCTTTCCCTTCTGCATCCGACCCACCTCTATGAAAATACAGGATGAGATTATAGCCAAACTGCTTCCCTCCGCTGTCACATCGTATTGGAGTCTCACCCACCATTACTTCCCGCGAGCTGGGCTGCGCGTGAGAACGCGCCGGCCGCCAAACAGATCGTATTTGCTTTCACCCACCTTCTCGGGATTTCCCGTCTTGGGGTACCTCGCCACGCCTCTCCGTTCCTACTTGCAG
This sequence comes from Obba rivulosa, assembly GCA_001687445.1. Taxonomy (NCBI): domain Eukaryota; kingdom Fungi; phylum Basidiomycota; class Agaricomycetes; order Polyporales; family Gelatoporiaceae; genus Obba; species Obba rivulosa. The sequence goes on along the minus strand of KV722386.1, from coordinate 39,997 downwards.
CTCAGCGGTTAGCTGAAGCAGTTCGTGCTCAGCGACACCGTGGTCCCTGTTCCTGCGCTCACGTCTCTCCTTCCGAACAGAACAGAACCTGTTGCTCACCTAGGGACCGGTGATAGCGTCAGCCCGATTCCCTCGAGCGCTGATGATGCGTCATCACCACCACAATTCACAACTAGACTTGCCATTGACATTATTGGACATTGCTCCGGCCGTCGTCACAAATACCCGAGGCTGCACATCAGAAACGGCCTGCTAGATACGGAGGGCGTCGACGGCGACGCTGCACGATGTGATCACATCAAACACTGCAATCGTGCGGCTGCACTGCTGTTCTTGTGAGCCCACAATCATCTCAACTCCCCATCACCTTCCATCATAACCTTCTGTTCGGGGTGTTGATGATAACCACTCGCGACTCCTGACTCCTGACTTCCATATTTGACGAACAGCTTCGTGGGCTCAGGCTTCCGTGCAAGTGTGCTATGTTCCGGCCCCCGTCGGATTTGGATGGCAAATCGTCGCATTGTATCTTTGCTCTGTATCACACAACCTGCCAACGTGTTCGGCGATCGCGGTCAAATTGACCGTCTGTTTCTTGGTACACTGCTCGTTGGGGCGGCTTTCGCGCTTGCGGTGGCATGCAACCGCTGAAGCCGGCTTTGCGCTAACATGGCCAGAAAAATTATCCGGCTGTAATATCGAGGTCCGCGGCGATACCGTCTGCGTTGGAGCAACCCTTGCATGTGGAGTCGGATGCATGACTGACCACCCGTTATGTACGGTGCGAATTGTCGCGAAATTCACCGGAGGTTCCGAGTCGTTGGATCGCCTACTTGTTCCTGGCGCGTTAGCTCGCCACTACTAGTACTTCAAGAGTAATTGGTGGTGCATCTGTTCCGCCTCGGCCTCCATGTGATCCTGCACGCGCCCAGAATTGCCGTTGCTATGGATCACAGGACCTCTGGCGAGCCGCAACCTCGTCTGCCGCAGTGCTCGGTTGGAACGTGCAACCTGGGGCCTCTGGCCCTTCTTCATGGCCGCAGAAGCCACGCTCTCAACATCGCTCACGCATACATGATGTAACTGTCCCGCATCATAGCCAGAACATTTTGTCGACAGCGTTCTTCTCTTGCAACCTGGCAGCGTGTGGCCCACTTCATGGCCTCAGAAACCACGCTTTCAACATCTCTCGCGTGTACTTTCAACAGACCCACGTCAGAGGCAGAAAGATTTGTCGATAGCGTTCTCCACAGCTATCCAAGAGCTTTCACTGTTCCATGCCGTCTATCGAACTACCGGGAACCGTGTTCCGCCGGAAACTTTGTCGCATAATTCCGGTTGCAAATGTGCACCTATGAAATTCGACATCATCCCTTTCTCATTTCATCACTGTGAAACGACAAGTTCAAGTCCGCGCATTATGGTGAAATTTCTACCGATGCATTCTCCGTACCCTAGCATAAGGAGCATTCGAGTATCACTCACCACAGACGCCTCAGGTACGATGTGTCATACTCACTTACTTGTATTCCTATTTTTTACTGCCACTTCGATCCACCCCCACTTGTCGTCTATGGTATGGTCATCACTGTTTGCGTTGACGCAGCCTCGATATCACGCACAGTAACCCTGCATCGGCTCCTGCTTACATGCCTTCAAAGCTGTCACCGAAGGCCGCGTTACAGGGCCATTTGAACTAAATACGTACTGTACCGTTATGCATTGACGCCTTGACATCGTGCAGCGACCCTGCATCAGCCACTACTTGCACATCGAATCCATTGATAGTCTCGCGGGTCATCTGAACCTAATACGCGCCGCGTATCGTAGTCTACATTGTGTGTTCTTCACGACCCTGTTAACTCCGCCTAAGGCTCCGCATGACTCTATCTGTCCGTCCTTGCCATTTCCCGCCGATTCTCCGATGCGGACGTTACGACACTCGTCCTGGCCTACCGGGCGTGTACAACTCTCAACCGCCAGGAACAACTCGTGCCACGCTAAAGCCGCGAGAGTCAGGCACTCGAGGCGCAACGCAGCAGCTTTAGACATCGCGCGACACCAGTCTGTGGCGTGGAGAATGGCGCCCGGTGCCCACCATATGGCGCGCACATATCTGGGTTTCGCCACCCCGGCGTCTGCTGCGAACTGTGCTGCTGACGTCTTCCTAGTTTCATCCTTGTATTCTGGACAGGGCACCGCCTGAAGGTTGTCTTCGATTCCGCGCTTCGAGGAAGAGGTAGATGTGCGGGTGGTAAGCCACTGGCCCACTTCATTTCCGCGAGGTCGAGTAGTGTGCACCCTGAGCTGCCGCGTGGTTGGGCACGGCACTGCACTCGGCGTCACCCGGTCGTGATTGTCTCTTTGCCAGTACTGATAATAGTGGTATCTCTATGCGCGTGGCATAAGAGCCAGTGCATTTAGGTTCGGAAATCACGGCAGAGGCGCCTACAGAGTGCTTCTTTTTTTGCCATCAAACGGTTTCATCTTGCAAGAGCTCCCAGCAGTCTGGTGCGACAGTCGCTATGTGAGCGCAGTCGATAATTATTTACATGTTTTTACTGGAGGAAATTCGCGTTTGTCGCAATGTGCCGATGTCCATATTGATCAGATCCAGACTCGCTCCCAGATCTTGCACAGAGCGGGAGCATCAATCACGCGATCTCGATCTGCCATCTCTCCCATCAGCCTCGTCGACGCCAACGACTTGTGGCCGCTTTCTGTGGTTCGAACGATAGTTCTTGCTGAAAATAATAGTCTCTGCTACAATCACCACCTTAACTATTGGGATATCCCACTATGCGACAAACTGCGTGGATCAAGACAGGCTCGTTTGTGCCTTCCGACCGCATTCCACCGTCCTACCCGCGACCGCAATCCGCGCCGCCCAAGAGCAAACGGAAGCAGAATGAGCTACCGAAGAGCAAGGAAGTGCAGCGATTGGAAAAGCTCAGAGATGACTTGCAGAGAGCCACCGGTGCTGAGAAGGACCCGAAAGGCGGCTGCTTCTGCACCGGTGCGTGCGACTTGGTGTTCACCGCTTACACACGCGGCTCGAGGCTCACCACACTTTCGTTCCAAATGCAGCTCTAGTCCATTCCTTGTCATCGTACACACCCATATGCCACTCTTGCGGTCTCATCTTGTGCGAGGTACAGCAACCGTACTACGCGTGTCCACACTGTTCCGCATCACTCCTGAACATCGCCGCTCGCAATGCGCTGGTTGAAGACCTGGATAAACAGATAGCTGAAACTATCACAAGGGAGGAGGAGGAACGATCTCGTGCGATGCGAGCAGCTCAAGAGGTGGCCGGAGCATTCCCAACCTTATCCGCAGCGTCATCAGGTCCATCTGCGCCGACGTCAGCACAAGCACATCCGGTGAACCAGACCCACAAGGTGCTCTCGTTGAACTCCAAGACCAAGAAGGTCACCGTCAAATCCTATGCCCCTTCACAGCCCGTGTCTCGATCATCGTCCCGTGGTAAAGACTCCCCAAGTGATGCAACGGAGGACCCTAAACGGGTACCGCCGCCGCCTCCGGAAGTGCCCTTCGCCGATCGGATACCAGACCCACAACGTCCGTGGGCAAACCTCCGCAGCGGTGGTGCCACGTACGTCCTCCCTCGCAACGGAAAGGGGTCGACGTCACAGAAAGGTGCAGTCCGCAAGAAGCCTAGAGGTGACGGCGGCGATGCGAGGCACCCAAGGCGGAAAGACAAAGAGAATCAGAATCAGAACGACTGATATGCCAACACGTACAGTCTCAATGTAGCACGGTACTGGTTCAGTTGTGATTGATGTCAGTGATGCTTTTGCTGATCAGTTCACACCGTCATGTAGTGAATGATTAGTGGCCCGCTCCCTTGATGAGCGGGCATACACTCCACTTTCTAGTCACACGTTGTGGGTTGTAATCCAACCCAGACTTTCAGACCATTTTCGCTGGATGCGCAGTCTTAAGGTTTGACACCCCGCCAGCCAGTAGTTCCATGGCTTATACTACGGCCCGAGAGCGAGTGCCCTCCCTGTACGACCCGTGAGTGCATTCGCATTGCATCCGAGGAACTGGCCACACGCCTTTGGCAGACCCTGGTGCTTCTGATCATCTATTTCCGTGACTCTCGCCCCGAGTAAGGGGTACCCGAATCCGCTGTATCGCGAACAACAATACATCCAAACAAGATGCAGTAGAACCCGCTTTCCAACGGCCAAAAATAAGATTAAGCTATCCACTGAGGAACGCGAAGCACATTAATGATGATTTGATTATTGTCTCTGGCCTGCCGCTCAGCCACCGCCGCTGTCAGAATTCTCGTCGCGACTGGTCACCTCCATGATCATCACGGCTCGCAGCTGTTCGACGATATCGCGCAATTCAGCCAATGCCGCATCTTTCTCGTCCAGCTCCGCACGCGCAAGGGCCAATTCGCGCTCGATCATTTCCATTCTCCAGTTCGCGTCGCTGTGTGCACGGCCCTCGAAAAGCGCAGTGCTGAAGGTAGACTCCAGCGGGGACAGCTCTCCCAGCGGGAGCTGTGGTGGTGGCGGGTACGGCGACCTCGGGACCCTCGGGGAAGTCATGTCGGTCTCCGAATACCTCGGCGACTCAGGGAGGGGCACGTTGAAGGGATCATCAAATACCCGAGGGCTTTCTGTGAGCTCGGCCAAGTCGTGCTGGCCTACAGACATGATGGTCGGTTGCAACGGTGTCGCCAACTCCATTGATTGTTCGTCTGCGTAATCATCAAGCAAATAAACAGTAGTTGCAGAGCGAGATGCCTGCAAACCGTTGGCGTTCGTGCTCAGGCGTCGCCCGGAGCTCCTCGATGGCGTATCATGGATATTATCCCGTCGGCCAGAACTGAACCCTTGTGGGACGACCCCCTTCGAGGACAACTGTGACAGCGATTCCTTTAGGCTGTCAATCTCCCTCTGCATCCGCTCCTCCCGCGCCTGCCCAGCTCGCTTCACCTCTGCGAGCTCGATGTGCAGTGCGGCTTCTGTGTCCGTGTGACTGGGAACACTAGAAGAAAGAAACAGTCAAGGTTCTGGTGGAAGACGGCGTCACAAAATTTCACCTAATGATATTAACGGGTGGGGCTTCTCCCTCACGTTGGCCGCCCATTTCCTCTGGGCCGGTTGTGGCTACATTGATAACCCGCTGCCACGCAAGCTAAGACATTCATAATTCATGCGGAAAGATAGTAATTTCGGACGCACTTGACTGACCGCCACGATGTTTCTCAGTTCGTCGTGCTCCGCTCTAATGATATCGACCTCCGAACTCAGACGGGTAATCTCTTGCTTCAATTGCTCAAAACCTTGCGATCGTCTCTCGGCACCGATCGCTGACGGCGGGATTAGAGAAGCCTGACGCGAAGGGGCACGAGTCGCCGCCGCTGTCCGAGGAGATAGAACGTATGGAGAAGGCGAAAGGCGAGCCGAACACGGAGCTAGTTGGGGGCTCCCTGGAGGATCCGCAACTGATGCGTGTGAGCGGGTCCTCGGGCCTGCGGCGAGCACTGCGGGGGAATGACCTCCGGCGGCGCCGGCAGACGAAGCTTGTGGCGCCTCCGGTGGGGAAGCTTGGGGCGCATCAGAGGACCGATGCATTACCTTCTCAGCGATGTGTTGCGGACTCCGACGTTCTGGAGAGCGTCCACGGCGGGCTATCTGCCGCGCCGCTTCGAGCTATCAGCACCCCGAGATTAGTCCGGCTCGGCTCAAGAACAAAGAGCTGGGATCCGGCACTTACACGCTTATGGAGGTCCTTCACTTCTATCTCTAATGCCCGGTTTCTGCTGTTCGCAATTCCCAGAACTTCGACGGCTTCCTCTTGCGTAAATTGATGCGGCCGAGCGCGGCGCGTCGATTGGTCGCTAGAAATTCCTTCTGATTGCCTATCATTGACAGGTTTGGAAGCGGGGTGCATCATCGTCGCCGACTGGACGTCCGCGGCATCTAGCTCGCGAACACGACGTTCTGGGCGCGTCACGAACGCTTCGAGTTCAGCTTCCCTGCGAGCGAGCCGCATTCCGAGCGACAGGATCTCCGCTTCGGCCTCTTCGCGTGTTCTGGCGTGGGCGCGGCGCTCCGCATCTAATTCGGTCCGCAGGGTCGCGATCATCACGGGTGCATGAGTGCGTACAAGTCCATGTTCAGAATCGGAGCTCTGGCTGCTACTGGATTTGCGGAGGGATTCTGACAGGGAGTGTCACGTCTCAGACTCTCGCATCGTATAGCTAGTTTAGGAAGACAGACCAACGGGACTTCCCAAGTCTATGTGACTGTGAGGCCAAAGTGCATAATCATTCACCAGTTCAACTACATGTGATATAGAGTACATAGATGAGTATTGATCGCGGATGCCGGTACACCCTCCGCCGTCTCAAGAGGTGAGACTCACCTTTTTCAACCAACCTCAACACGGCGTCTCGCATATCGTCTCTCTCCCTGTCCACCACCTTGACGTGCTCCATAAGTCGATGCAGCCTATGGGTGAGACGCTCCGAGACGCGCTGTTCTTCCGCTAGTTCTCTTGTATGAGACTGTTGAAGAGCATCGAGGGCATCGATTGTCGACAACAACCGAGCCTGGATTTGAGATGCGCGTGTTGCTTGCGCCTCTACTTGAACTCGTAGTCTGGTGATCTGTACGTACAGAATCAGAGGGATTCATGATCAGCATGCTGGCAGCAGAGTTCAGAAGCCTCACGTGTGCGTCCTTCTCTGCGATTGCGGCCAGTAGGGAACCGTCGCGTCCTTCGCTTTCCATTCATACAATATTCCGAAAACAAGAATAGATATGATACAAGATAATCCTTAGATACGGACAGTACTTAGGCTGTGTCCATTGAAGGGAATAACGCGTGGCGTTCTCGACCGCAGCGGGGTTCGACAAACGTCGCTCGAGCAAAGGAGGACAATAAAATAAGCGAGCACGCCCACACGCACAAATAATGCCAAGCATATCGAGCGCCCGCCTTCCGCACGGGTCTCTCTTACCCGAAAGTATGTTATTCATCGAGATAATCCATGATTGCGTTCACCGCCGACATCTCGATCTGTGGTGTACATTCAATTACTCGAGATCCAGATCCCGACAATGTCAGAATGTTGTGGGGCTACTATGTACACCAGCGCGTTCCGCATAGAGTCACGAGATGCAAGATCAATGAAATTGTAGCAGTAGCGAGAATAGGATGGGAGTTTGCATTAGTCGGGCTGTGGGTGTAGTTCCTTTGTCAGCTGCTCCATATACTCCAAATCAGCTAGCATGCCAGGCCCAAGCGACGGATCCCACTGCCGCAGTTTGTTGAACGCCCATTTCCACTTCTGAACACGGCGATAGTCAGCGATCCCGGATATACAAGGAACAACTTTTTAATAACTCACGAGATATTTTATCAGCTCCTTGTCGGAAGGGAGGACTGACTCCCAGGCAGCCGCGCCTTCACAGAAGATGCGGTATGAATCAAGAGCGTAAGGACCGCTCCCAGGCAGGTGAGAGACCGGCGTTGGCGGATAGCGCATCTTTATAAGACCGATTGACCCGTTCTCGCACGCCTGTGTCTGCACTGTTATGTAGCATCGCGACACACGCATGGCACCAGGTATTGGCGGATCGCCCAGGTATACCTGAGAGAGCTCTATAATGCGCTTGCTGCGTTGTTTCCCAAGACCCAAGTGCTTAATAAGGTCTTCCAATACATCTGGACGAGCTGGATAAATCATGAGAAAACCAATCAAAGTCTGGCTGCGCATAAGAACGTCTTACCTAGAGACATCGCTTGAGGTGTCTTCCAACGTTCCGTGAGGTCAAGGAAGACGGGAACCGCATGCTTCCCCGCGGTCTTGTTGAGCAGCATAGCAGCAATCAAGACCTTCCACGGATCATCGGCCACCTGCTCTGAGATTGCGAGACGGGTCAGCAAGCGAGGGCAATGCGCGTCATCGTGATACCGACCTTGGATGAGAATTGGTTTTGCCAGATAGAGTCGTCGGTATGCACACATGAAAGTAACATAGAAATTTCGGAAGCACGGGTTCCGGAATAGTAGGCGATACTCGGCATGTGCGTCTGCGCTAGACAGCAGGCTCATGTGCCACTTTTCATCTTCGTTGCTATGATCTTCTGCGGATGTTACGTAGGACGATGGAATTGTTGTTCTAGTCAAGATACTGTTTTGAATATGTAAGACTTCGGTCTTGATGTCTGGCTCAGAAATAGCCGTCTTCTTCCGTCTAAGTTTCCGTTTACTCGGGCTGAAATAGGGTGAAGTGACCAAGAGCCTGGAGCGCCTTTTCGAAGGCGTACGGCAGTCTGTAGAGGTACTTTCGAGAGCATCCTCCATCCCCGCCCTTCAAGATAATCTCGCTGAGGTGTAGAATGAGACACTTCAAAATGTCTGTGGATCAGAGAGACTCATCGATCGTAAAGTTATTAAATGTGTTCGACACTGAGCGTCAAAGGAATGGAAATTGCCGGGCGATGCCGGAACGAGCGTTTCCACCACCGAACGCCTGCCCACATACATTCTAGCGGGGACAACATCATCCTCAGTGAGATACTCGTCTCGTTGTGCCCCAAACTGATGTGTGATTTTTTGGGGGAGAGAAGTAACACTTAGGTAAGAGGATGCTTGCATTCACTGAATAGTGGCTACTGACGACTACGTTACCACGGCGAGGATAGCCAGTGGCCACAGGTTGACTAAGTTAGAGGCTCGCTGAAATCCGCACTCGGCTGTGGTGTGCTTATTTACATGATGTTTCACCTGGAGAAGGAGAAAGTATTGCGTTTGATAAAGACATGCTCTGCTTTGCGCGTCCGAGACGTCCCATATTGCTTCAACAACGTTCTGTTCTCGAGGCCACTCGCGAGCCGCAGTCAGTCTGTTCATGCATACGTAATGACGCTTTTGCAGGGTTTCTTCGGTTGAAGCTCACAAGTGCTCATTACACGACGCGATATTCCCTCTATCTATCGCATTTCTTGCCCAAGGTCTGTCATTCTCTCACAACCGCATATAACTGCGTATTACAATTTTCGGCTCTATTTTCAGCCGAAACCCTGATCTTATGAACACATTCGCTTTGTTTCCTTTTGTTGCTGAACGTGGGGGAACTTATTGTTCAGGTGTATGCGGGTGCCGGAAGGCTGATCCAAGCATCTGGACGCACGGCATCGCCTTTGGTTTCCCTGGCCTTTATAGAGTCTATAACTCTATAGACCGTTGAGTGTCTAGAGCTTGAACGATCGCGAAACATGCAGAATTGGCGTCACGGATGTTGGAGCTACCTGCAGAACATCAGCTGTCCTGTATTTTTGTTATCGACTTGGCTAGCACAGATCGACTGCCATGGTTGGAATCCACAATGGCTGCTAGCTATCTCGCGCGACTTACGTCCACGACGGCTCACTCTCTGTTACTGCAATAATAGATCACATGGACCAGAGCCACTAGTCGAAGTCCTCGAGGATGTCCCCAGACTGATGGCGTCGATTTAATTGTTATACTCAATCGTTTCGATGCATCGCCTCACTTATGGTACGCACAGTCATTCCTGTAATTCCGTTGCAGGAATTAACGACCTTATGCACTCCATGGTTCCATGCTCTATATTGTGGCCACCATACGTGACATCTCTACCTGTGGCACTGGAACCTCGCCTTGGCGCGTCCTTCGAAGCTATACAACAAAGGGACCTCGTCGAAGGTCTCGTCAGGGACATCTCTGTGGTTCCCTGCTGAAGCCCTCCATTCCAGATATATTCGAGTGGAAATTTGTGGTAGGGCGACCATCAGATTGGGACATTTATAATGCATCATGTGTCCACCTCGTATAATAGCGCTGCATCTTGGCGTTCGGCGGCGGGAGAAATACGCGACAATTCAGGAGTGGGATTACACGCTTGTTGTAAATATCCATTCCTGACCCGTTGGTGGCTGACAAAGTTAACACAGGAAGATCTACGATTAATTTCCGGCCAGATGACTCGCGAGTGTCGGCGACATAGAAGGCACGTCATAACATGTTTTGTGATAATTCCCGACTTAAAGCAGATGTAGGACCACACAAGTGCTTTCTAAGCCTCTTGGAAAATTGCAGAAGCTTCACAGCTATGCACAGCTTAGTACTTTAACGAGTAATACAACAAAAAATTTACTCCTGCATTTTAATAGGGGCTCAACCGGGAATTGAACCCGGGACCTCGCGCAAGCAGTAACGCCCGAAGCGCGAATCATACGACTAGACCATTGAGCCATGTGCAGATGTCCTCTATGGTATATATCAGGTGTTCCACAGCAGCGGGACGAGAAGCACACACCACACAAGTTCATCATACGAGAAGTAATACAAGATATCGTACAGGCACTAGAAGCTCGAGTGATAGACATCATTGACCTTTCATGATGCTATCTATGCGTGCTGCTTGGATTCGTTTACGCAAGTTGGTGATGATAGGGAAGCCGAACACGAAGGTCGTCACAACATGCAATACCTGGAAGGCCTAGTCAATGTCCCTTGACCGTCGGGGCAAGCAACCTATTTACGTACCCCGATCGAAAAATCCATATCATGCTTCCGGGCTAGGCTTAGCGTGTACAGAGCCTCAAGTAAATGCACGGCGACCATGAAGGCCCAGCTACTCGGGAGCACCCAGGAGGGGAGGACGGAGCGGAGGGAGTAGCCGGGGGCGAAGATGGGAGAGTAGTTAGGCGAGTCCGGTGAGGGCGTGAAGGTCGTGTAAACGAGGAATCCCACCATGGCGGCGGTGAGGAGGACTTGGCCAGGAAGCTCGAAAGTTGTGACCTTCGGCGCGCGGGTCTGCGAACGGTCAGGTCCGATCGGACGCGAAATGTTGAGAGGTAGACAGGCACTCACCATACCCATTGCTTCCTCAGCATCGACCTTCATGCCCAACAATCGTGGCTTCACCTCTTCATAGCCTAAAAGCGGGGGCTCAAACAGAATCCGGATGTCAATCTTGTTGCTTCCGCTCCCTTTCGTCTTGTACGCCAAGGACATACCCTATTCCAATAATTGTTGTCATGCCATGCGCATACAATCGGTTCATGGCTATCTCGTACCTTAGTATCGATGGCAGTCATCTCCGCGCTGATGACATTATCGTTGACCTTGCCGAAGTGCCGCACATACGACACGAGCGTGTCTGGGTGGTTGGACATGTACATGCATAGGAAGCCAGATTTCGCTGCGACGGGGTCAGACATGGACGGTGGACAGGTGTATTGTGAGACTCCTGAAGGAGGTAACAGTATTTCAGACGGAAGTGTGGGATGAACACGTACGCAGCTATACGCTGGGATGCCGGCTCGGGAACGACTGCTGGGGGCCGAATGAACTCACGTGACTTACGACGCGTCGCGATCGCGTCGATGCTCGAACGCGCGCCCCGCGAACGTCGCGCGCTCGTTTGCACTCTGCTCATCGACACGGCATTCAACGCTTCCCAAAGCACTCAGCCCATGCAAAAATACAGAGACGATGTGGAATAATTAGACTGGACCCAGGCTAGGATATGATACACTCATAATAGTACAGGTCATAGCGCGCGGCACTCTATCCCCTTCCTACAAACAAATAGCAAATCATGACCGCTCGCCGCGTAGACGACGTGCCAGTGCGAGATCTTTTGGCTGGATGGTAACACGCTTTGCGTGAATCGCAGCAAGGTTGGTGTCCTCGAAGAGCGAGACGAGGTACGCCTCGGCTGCCTCCTGTAACGCCATGACGGCGGAGGATTGGAAGCGGAGGTCGGTCTGTACGAGATGTTAGAAGTCAAAAAATGAATGGAATAAAGAAAACAGACCTTGAAGTCCTGCGCAATTTCACGGACGAGACGCTGGAAGGGAAGCTTGCGGATAAGGAGCTCGGTCGACTTCTGGTACCGACGAATTTCACGGAGAGCGACGGTTCCAGGACGGAAGCGGTGAGGCTTCTTCACACCACCGGTCGTTGCAGCCTGCGCCAACCTTCAGCCCAAGTCCTCGACAAGACTCTGAAGTGTTACTCACTGCAGTCTTACGCGCGGCGGACTTGGCAGCAAGCTGCTTGCGGGGCGCCTTGCCACCGGTGGACTTGCGGGCGGTCTGCTTGGTACGAGCCATTGAAGAATACGAGGATGATTGGGGAAGAAAGGTGGCTAGTGGCGAGGTAAGGGCGCAAGGCGTAAATAAAGCCAACTAGCACTGAGGCTTGGTTTATATACAGACGCGGCCCGACGCGTCGCGAGCGCCACGTGGGCGGCGCGTTGAACGCTGTTCAACAAAAATAAGGTTGCCGCACGTGACTGTTCTGGGTTTGCCACAGACGCGTGGCCGCGGCCTTTATATACACCGGGGCTCCAAACGGCCATCTTTCAGTTTCTGCCGCTTACCCCACCTCTACACACGCCTTTCACCCACTAATACCTCTCCCACTCAACAAACATGTCTGGCCGCGGAAAGGGTGGAAAGGTAAGCTTGAGTAGTTCTACACTCTTCGAACTTGTATCCTCAACAAGCCCCCGCTATCAATAGGGTCTCGGAAAGGGTGGTGCCAAGCGCCACCGCAAGATTCTTCGTGACAACATCCAGGGTGAGTAACTGGGATTCTGACTGTTCCTCTTTAATGCTAACTATGAACTCCAGGTATCACTAAGCCCGCTATTCGTCGTCTTGCCCGTCGTGGTGGTGTCAAGCGGATCTCCGGTCTCATCTACGAGGAGACCCGTGGCGTCCTGAAGATCTTCCTCGAGAACGTAAGCATTTCCTATGTCTTGCACCTCGCGACTCTTCTCACGATCTCATGCAGGTCATCCGTGACTCCGTAACATACACCGAGCACGCGAAGCGGAAGACCGTCACCGCTCTCGACGTCGTCTACGCGCTCAAGCGGTCTGGCCGCACTCTGTACGGTTTTGGTGCATAGATTGTTTATAGGAGATCATTCGTGTATTGTTGTATCAGTACTGTATTATTAATTTCCATTTTTTCGCTTTCTCAACGGTATGCATCGCCAATATTCATAATCGGCCTGAATCGAAGTAGCGCATAGATCCTGTCAGGCATAAATGATTTCAATTGTTCGTCGAGTGATGTGTATGCCGCTCTTTGCTTGGGTGTGGGATGGCTCTAGGCATCACGTTGGCGTAGCGTCATCGACTTCCAAGTCCTCATTCTATGCGTGACCGGAGATGATTCAAGTCAGGTGCAGGGTTAGTATCCGCAATGGAAAAGTGAGTTCCATTACGAACCTCTGGATTCAAACGGATTCCCTCGTTCTCCACTACGTGGATATCGTTACTGACGACTCTTCTGCCATAGTTAACACTGCGGGATTGTCTCTCGCCTCTCGTCGAGATGATTTTGTCAAGCTGCTTCAAGAGACGCTCGTCAGAGCCGCAATGCGCCTTAGACCCTACAGTCAACGACGCAAACACCGAGGAGACGTTCAACAGACCTTGCACCAATCCTGCACACTGCCGAGCTGGTCTGACCTGTTCCCGCCTCCTGGTCGCAGTCCTTCAAAGGGTGGATAGCTATAGAGCCACAGCTCCAGATGCTTCCTCGCGAACGCCCGAAGAAGGCGACCGAGTCGATCTGTGTATTGCGATTGGAGCAAGTGCGTCGTCCAATGCGTATTCCCATATCGCCACATCCACCTCAAGGAGCTGTCCGGTGCCGTGCACACCAAGTGAGGGTCTTGGCATGCGAGAAGAGTGAGCAAACAGTCGGCAATCATGGTGTGCCCGGCCTGGGGCTCCACGAGGAAACCTGTATCTGTGCAGCGCGCGCTGTCGACAACAAACTGGGGAAAGCTAGCATGACACGGTTTGAAATCCGTGTCTGGCTTGATATCCTCCGGAACGATCAGGACTGATCTGAGACGTCCGACAATGTCCAAAGTGATGTTGATTGGAATACCCACGAGCCAGAGGTCTTGCGCTGAGATGACTTCCTTGGATAGCACGATCCAGGTCAGGACCTGTCGTATGTGGCCCATGCGAGTGGCATCTGCCCGGAATTTTCCAAAAGCGTCGCGAAGAATCGTATTGTAGAGCAGGTCCAGCTTGTCATAGAGACCTGGCGAACCGGTGGACCCCTGTGTCTCAAGTAGTTTGTCGTAGATGACTACGGCGTAAAGGGGGTCCTGCACGAGGAAGCGCACAACCGTGCTTGCATATATGAAGAGGCCTTCCGCAAGCTGTATCAACCTCTCCACTGCATCAGGCCGTTCTTGAAGTAGTGTAAACCTCCCTTTGCTGGTGCATGTCTGGAACTCGGCGTTGACAAAGATGCGGATATCTGCGTTGATCTCATCCTTCGCGTCCTCCCAGAGGTTCCGCACGATGACGTCCGGGTTACCCGGAGGAGGCAGCGCGTCCATGATGTAGGTTTCGGGACGCGTGAAGACCAAGAGACGCAGGAAAGGCAGTTCTCGTGTCATTTGGCAGAGAAGCTGTAGCATGTTCGGAACGACGTCGGTAGGAATGTTAACACATTCGTCCACTCCATCGACAACGAGCGCTAGCGGTAATGTAATCGCGCCGGAGGGAACCTGGAGTAATGGATCGTGGATCAATTCGCGCAGCTGATGTTCCATCGCCTGCGAAGCGCCATGCTGTAGATGCTTCTTGACAGCGTCGGCAATATACGGCAGCAATTCCTTCCTAGAATACGCCAGCTGGTATGCAAGTGTCGGGAAAACGAGATGGGGATCATTGCATTCAGCCTGCGCACGCTGGAAGAAGAAAGAAGCACCAAGGAGACAAGGAATGTACACATCCCTCCGGTCGAGCGCGCCAGGAACTTCGGGTGTATTAGCGAGTTGCTTCGATACACTGCGCGCTATCGCAGACTTGCCCACTCCTGCAGGTCCGTGTACCACCTGTATGCGATGAGGCTGGTCATGACCTGCGGCCCACTCCGTGATCTCCCTGAGGATCCGCTCGCGGGTTCCAGCCTGCAGCTTCGCCTTCTCCTCCACGTAGTATGATTTATACGATGCGTCCTTGGACCTCCTCAATTCGTTCAGGGTTTCGTCGTTGGCTAGACGGAGATATCAACGACATGAGCCAACCAGACCGTTAGGTGAGGACTTACCTCGCGAGATACGATCTCGGCCATCTTGCTGGGAACACCGCAAGAGATAATGCACATACTCAGTACGAGCTATGCAGACGACTCAAAGAAGACTGACTCGCAGCTGCCCGCATATCTCAGTCACCAAGCGTTCAAGAGCGATACCTCCCTGAAGCTGGAGGATTCGCTGTCAGTAATCATCCAATCGCAGCTATCTTAACGAGTATACGGACCTTGAAATTGTTCGTTGCTGCAATGATCTTACGATTCATGAGTCTAAGTTGTTTCGCGTCCTGCTCCGTAGACATGAGCTTGGACCACCAATGCTTCTTTGGAAGCTCCCATATCATGTCCTCAATCTCTTCCAGATCACTGCCAACAGTTGTAATTCGAAGTCAGTATCGAGAGCTAGCACGTACCTCAAGAGGCGGTTGATCCGCATATTCAGGCCCTCAGGAGCAGCAGCAGTCCTTCGAACCGCTTCGCGCTGCGCCGGATCCAGATCCTTCGTCTGTTCGCTAAGTCGCGCGATGCTGGAGTTCAAGACTGCCCGCAACGATTCGATACTATCTATCAAGTCATGCGCTTCTTCCTCGTTGTCTCTCATTTTCTGTGTTTTTCATCAGTGGGACAGGCATCATCCTCAGGTAGGGACCGACCTCGATTCTTTCAAGCAGTGCGCCGAGCACCGATAGAGCACGATTTAATCCCGGCACCGGAATATCCGATGATATATCGACCGCAACACTCACGGCGCCCTTGGCAATGGAGAGAACTGCATCGACGGTTTCATCATTACTCTCTCGTTTCCTCGCATTGAACTTGGTTGGCATCTTCCCGGATTAATTGATTCAACCTGGTGCGAGTCGGATGCAACCGACATACCTGTGTTTCTACGCTACTCTGGAATCCTTGTGATGCATGTAATCCACGCTTGTTCTTTCCGAATGGCATCCTGGCAGGACTGGCTTGTAGTGTGCGTTGCGTATAGGACAAGAAGAGTGGCCTGCCACGAGGAGACGGCGAGGTAAACACCACGTGCTGCAGGCCTGAAGCACGACCCTGAATCATAAAGAGGATCGAGCTTCTTGCCACGCTGTACCTAATTGTCCAGAAACATATACGGGAAAGTGGAACTCTGGGTATCTTCGTGGTCAGAGCATGATGCGTAGAAATAAAGTTATGCTGAGTGGCGAGGGATGTGTTTCGAATGCTGCTGGAGGGTAGGAGGGAAAGAAGTATCCTAAAAAATCCAGGTAAGTAAGATACATAATTAGAAGAGGAGATCAGAGCTGTGTCTGATACTGGAAATAGGAGCTACGGACCTTCCGACTCGTGGCGTAAGCGATGTACATTTCGCAGAGCAGCTCGCTAGCTTTCATCGAAAACGTCAAAGAACTTCCAACAAAAAATTACTGAACGTACCTTTACGAGCTCGGCCACCTTTCAATGGACACCGTCTCTGACGGAGTTTTGCACTCTGATCGCTCAGAGCCGTGTTACGAGTCCCGAGTCCCGACCCAAGTGAGCAGCCTTCATGATATTTCTCCGCACATGAGGTTCCCAAGCAGCTTAGAAGTTGGCAATATTTGACAATCTGAGAGCATCTCGTCAAAAGTGGTATGGACTACAATGCATACTTATGTGTTGTACGGGTGAACGTGAGTTTCGTTTATGCATTTCGACTGTATGCGTCGACGCGGAATAAGCGCCCATACATATGTGAACGTCGCGCCTGGATAAACCGGGTAATTGATCCTCCTCCTCCTCCTCCTCCTCCTCCTCCTGTGCCTCAGCTTCCGCTGGCACAGACTCCTGCTTTACTTTCAAAACTCAATTTTATACCACTGATAAACGTGAACGGGGCTTGAACGTTGAACGATGACCACTATGGATGTGTTACAAATACCGACGTGCTGTCTTGAAGGAGTCATGCTTCGTGTGCCTAGGGTGCTGATACCCCACTCACTGCGTCACCGGGCTTCGGCGCCGGATCTATCGTCATCTAGCAGTCGCAGACTATAAACTCTCAGCGGGATCAAGCGATGAAGACCCTCCACGTCTCTCAGAACACATCGATTTCCCGCTTGCATTTCCTCAGCTCTTCATATCAAGGGTACCAAACGAGGACATTTCATACGGCGAGTACATTTGACAATCGAATCTTAGATGTGGATCTAAGCCAGGTTTGCAGTACTCTGAGAGCGACCTAGCATGAGCGAACCAGGCTATTACTCTGGGCGACATGGTCGTCGTCGCGGCCGTCGCTACTCCCTACCCGCAATGGTAGATAGGACCACAGACGCATTCAGGACCGGGTTCAACCACAGCATGGGCGGCGTAGCTATAGGCAGGGAAGCTGTAGGTGGTGCAGGTATGACGACCTTCCAACGTTCCAATGAATCTAGTGAGCTTACTATACCATGGGCGGATTCCTGCCGACATATGTTTAGGTATGCCTTACGGCGCTGGTGCTTTTGTCCAAGACCCACGGCTAACGGGCACGATGTATGGCGGTGGCATCAACGGGGCGTATGACGGTAGAAACGTAGCAGGCTCATACTACGGAGGTATGCCAGTCGACCAGTACGCGAACGGAGCAACTGTTGGTATGTCTGCGGCCGCTCTCACCGTCATTCCCGCTCAGAGCGGCCACACAGTCTCGGCTCAGCCGCGAGCTGCTGGTGTCTACGGTGCGGCTGCTCCTTTAGTGATTATGTCGCCGCAGACCACGGTGGGAGGGATGCCGATGCAGGCTGGAGTAGCCCCACAGATGGTCGCACAAGGCGCACCATTAGCGCAGCCCGGCTTTTCGGCGGTAATGAACCAATACGGGACGGCAGTCGTTCCATCCCAGTCACCCATGGCGTACGGTACGGGAAATGGTGGCTACAGTACGGGCTATGGTGGCTACAGTACGGGCTATGGTGGCTACAGTACGGGCTATGGTGGCTACAATACGGGCTATGGTGGTAACGGTATGGGCTATGGGGGCAGCGGCGCAGGTTATGGTGGCAACGGTACGGGCTATGGGGGCAATGGTACGGGCTATAGTTCAGGATATGGGGTGGGAGCTGGGACCTACGGAGCGGGGGCATATACCGGGAACGGCGGGCTGCAGGTGCCACAAGGCTCGACGGTGATCATTGAGAAATCTCCTCGTCGCTCCCCTCGTCACCACCGTCGCCGGCCACGAAGCATGGATTCATATAACAGAAACTATAGGTACGATTACGACTGAGCTTTGCAATCCTAACCTTATGTTATGCTATACATGGTGCTGGACTTAGGCAAAGTAATATGCACACTCTTCAGGCGATACAAGGGTTGGCCTTCCTTTGCCCTCCGTCTTGGATAACATTAGATGGTTTGTCTGTTGTGAGCCTGCGACACGTGCTACCTATACTAAGCTGGGCGAATAATGAGCTCTTTCGTCGTATACATACTTACATCCAGCCGAGATGCTCCTTCATTTCCTTAGCGAAGTCACATCAGGACATTAGGGGTAGGGTTATAGTACAACAAGCGCGAATATTATAGAGGAGGTAGCGGTCTCCGACACTGAGGACATATGTTCTGTGGAATGCGGTTATGAGATAGCTGTCGCTCAGGAGTAGTGAGTACGACTAACCTTGATAGCAAGCCACTACGCGAGATGAAGTAGGAATGTAGTCAGCATGTGGAACGTCAGCCACTTCTTGATGATGATCACTCACCCGTTCTAGACATGCAGTATGCTGTGCGAAATGAATATTAAGACATAAGACAAGGCAAATCGTGGGACTCACGAAGAGATGCCCGCACGGTGCGAGGCTATAGCTTCTACGCGCTCGGCCGACGCCTACTCTCTCGAGCAAACCGCCACTGGTCAAGCCGAGCAAACCTTCGCGCTCTTTGTCGTGGTCGTGATCAGACGAACGAGTGCGCCGATGTTCGGCAAGGATGTCATCCATGCAGATCGCGCAGTCTCCCAGCGGTGCATCTGGCGACTCTGGATCTGACGGGGGCAAAGGCGGATGATAGTCATATGTCTGCACTCGAGAGATCTAGATGACCCGCGAATCAGGAATATAGTGATGAACTCGGTTGTCAGATTATTTCCGAGAAGATGGAAGAAGAGACGCGTACACCACCGGGAAGGAAGAAGGATGGGCCAATATGTTCTTGTAGCATGATAGTACTCGCTTGAATTAGCATGAAGAGCGCGACCGCATAGATCCATCCTGTATGTGAGGTCAGTTAAAGGATGTAAGCCTACATCAAGGACAAGGGGGTTACTTACTACGGGGCTCCACATCCAGAATATTCACCGGACAGCCCAGGAAGTCTACGGAATCCGTTAGTATATGATCCGCATATGAGATATACCATGTCTGATGGACGCTAACTCACATAATACAAAGAAAAGCCTACACGCAGTCACGCCGAAGACATATTCAGCAGAAAGTCCGCTTGTACGGATTCTACGTGCAGCGCGCCATATCTGCGGGAGCCAGAGCAAGGAGTAAAGCGAGCCGACAAAGAAAAGAGGCATCGATAGTAGCAGGACAATGCGAAAGACGAAGATTAGGAACAGCGACATGAGCGTCCCTGCGGACACAACAGGCGTCAGCACCGCTGGCAAGTGACAGGCTGACACATAGTCATAAACGCACAGACACGCGTAGAAGGATCCGTCCTTATATGCCGCCATAAGAAGGTAAGGAATGACGGTCTCGTCGGCGCTGGAGTGGTGGTGATCGTTGGCGTTGGTGCCGGTGCTGGCTGCACAGGATTCGCGTCCGGCGTTGTCGCTCGCCTGCCACTCGCAGGCGGCGGATAGGTGGCCTGAGTTACAGCGACTGTAGTTGGCGGAGTTGGTATCGCACCAGGCGCAGGAGGCGGCGCAGCTGGAATGGTTGCAAGAGGTCGAGGAGTGGCGGGAGCAGCATCTTCTGGCGCTTGAATTTGGCCAATGAGTACGGCAAATTGCTGTATGAGGGTATGTCAGCTAGAGGGTATATGCGGGGTAATGAGTAGAGAAGCTCACTGCTTCGGATACGAAGAGTAAGCATGCAAGTCCTGCTGGTGCGAGAACAGTGAGCGAAGGACGACCATCGGCCAGGATTGCAAGCGTGATATGCTGTTTGGGATGTCAATAAACAGCGGAATTAGTTCATCGATCGAGACATACGCCGACAAAGGAAATAGCATCGATCAGGCTCTGCGTCAGAAAGGTATAACGAGAGACTCGCGCGAGCCCTTGGGCAGAGCCACTCCGTCGTGTCTGGCGTAAGTGCAGGGCAAGCAGGATGAAGTAAACGATGGTCGAAAGTCCAGCATCTACGGTGCGAAGAGAAACACTGAGCATCTCTATGTCAAACGAATGATATGGTTGATCTACTTACAGGTTGTAATCTTCCTGTACAAACTTTGTGACCTGTCAAGATAGACGGTAAACCATTAGTGGGGAAAGAAAGACAAAGTCACGTACTTAAGACCAGAGGCGTCATTAATCTCATATAGAATCCCGCAATGCGTACTGAGCAGGACTCCATTCGCACGCAGAGGGGGAGCAGGGCCTGTCGCAATGCCCGTCGGTTCCGCTATCTCGTCCTCGATCAGCCGCATGTGCTCTGCTGAAATAGAAGTCGGATCAAGCTGAAGGAACAGCTTGAAACTACACCGGACACTTGTCGGAGGCTCTAAAAGAGTTTGACACGAGGTAAGCTTAGGAAGAGTTGAAGGTGTCGAACATACCGTTGGACGTGCCGTCCTGGTCAATGGTCCCTGAATCGATCTTCTCTTTCAGACGCGCAATTCGTGAAGCGAGCTCTCCTTCGATTGCACGGGCTGTGTCATTCACGTGGGGAGCTGGAACTAGAGCGGGGATCTCTCGAATGTCAACGTGGTGCCTTCATCACGTCAGCTCATACAAGTGAGCGAATAAGGCTGGTGAGAGCTCACCCAGTGAGCTCGGCGAGTGCATATATGGTCCCATTCGCAACGAAGTGCACGCCATCAAAGTCAAGTCGAAGCTCCTCCTCACTCTTCCTATCGTACAGCTCGACTTTGCCCTGCGTCTCGTGTCAGTGACTACAGATTTTCATATCACGCTCGTCCTCACATGTATACTGGCGATCTCATTCGTCACGTTCTCCGTCCCTCGCGCAAACGACAGCATCTTGTCTCCGACACTGATGGACACAGTGTCTGTAGTACCCCAATTCCACTCCGCACCGCGTTCCCAGAGTTCAGTTTCGTTAGCACCAGCGAGGAGGTCGTCCGCGAGCGGCCTCCATGATTCGTTTTCAGACACATTTGTAGCGGATGTGGTGAGATTGTGCAGGTGGACGTCGCCATGCCAAAACCCGGTGATATTAGTATAATATGCCGCTTTGGAGGGATCGAGGGTGGAGCCAAAGATCATGAAATTGGAAACAAGAGGGAGAGTGGTAGGATTCTCTATAGGCTATGCAGTGTCAGATACGGTTTCTAGATCACCGGAAGTAGAATAGGTGGATTGGCCGGGACGTGCACGGGAGACACGGGGGTAACTCTAAGCGTTGAATCTTGCACATTGCATGCTGAATGTAGTCCTTGGTTCTTTGTATACCGAAAGACATTCGAGTGTGACCCAGACAGAAGTCATTACAACGATGATGGCGTACGCATATACAGTCCATGGATCTACGACATATTGTCTTGCCTTCCTGGCACGGATCCCAACGGCCTCACCTCTACTTCCCATCTCCCATGCACATTCCGGCCAAAACGCGATCCAAAATGAGCAAGTCACACGAGGACACTCACAAGCGAGAAGTTCGAAGCTGTGCCATTCAGCCACGCCGAATAGTTCCCCAGCTGCCATCCAAGTGCATCAAGGGCTGCAACGTATCGTGTCCTGGCAGACGGCTCGTCACCATGGGTGTTTGAGAACATAAAAAGCACCAGCGCGATGAAGAGGAAGGACGACAGCGAGCTGCGCGGCCTGCGCGGCGGCTCAATCCCAGACTCTTCATCGATGGGAGGCGAAGCACGAGTTTGTTCAGCCGGAGTGCTCATCGTTCATGATGGGATATTTCAGCAGAACTGGTAGAGATCAAGAGGGTATGAACCCAACTTCAATGAGGGTGACGATGAGGTCGGGGAGACAGGAGGATACACAGCGTCGGAGATTTCCTAACTTGGGTGTATGGCGCCTGTTAAATAACACACCAAATAAAATCAAACACGTCCTAGTCTCCAGTCTCGGTGGCTAAATGGTCCTTTCAAGTCTTTCTCTTCGCCAATGTTTGCTTACTTTGCTCTGCCAGAAACGTCATCTTTTGGTATGCTTGATGGTCTTGCAATGGCTGCTTTTACGTGGTTACATCGCCTGAAATCACTCCAAGAAGGCTTGTTTGAGTCCGAGACTAAGAATGATTTTCACAGACAGTTTTCCCCTCTACGGTCTCCCATGAGCTTTTGACTTGTGCTGTGTAAGAACAAGAGATGTGATATGCCCTTTTTGTGCACCAGGATCACAGACGAACCTATGCCTCGCGTTGGGAAGTGGGACACTCCGCACTTGCGTGGAGCTTCTCGGTTTATTCCCGGAATAAAGCATCGTGTGCGTCATTGAGCCATCCTGCATCTACAACGCGAGTTCGTTTTCTTTGATGGCATTCTTCCTTCCAAATCTCTGGTCGAGCATGCCCGACGCTTCCCCTACCGGGTTGTGAATCGCTGTGTACTACTTTCCAAACGGAAAGAAGTAGACTGGTTTAAATGTCGGCTTCATTAAGAACATTCACGAGTCCGTTAATAAACTCACTTCAATGTTCTCACATATACTTCCTATTTCGTGCTCATCCATGACTCCCGTCGCGGGGTGATAGCATATGAATGACAGGTGACTTTAGCCATCACAACCATATTCTCCTGCTTACGATCCTGACAGGTGTGTACATCGTGCGAGCATGCGTAGAGACATCTCATGATCTTCGGAGCACACGCCCCGGAGCGCCCGGGTTGCTGCCACCCAGGATTCTCGCCGCATCAGCGCAAGATATCTGGAAAAGCTGACCATTTATGTGTTTGAATCAACTGCGCGTCGACAGGCAGATATTTGGATGACCTACTAGTTGCGCCCGTCCCTTATAAGGCATGTTGACACTCACGACTGTTGCAAACATAGCCAGCTCTTAAAGTTCCGCTGTAGCCCCATTCAGACAACCCTGGGATCTTCCCTTCTATGCAATAGTCTTATTCAGTTTGCATAATTGATGCACTTTGTCCTAGGCGTCTCGGCGTTGCTTTAAGTCCGTGACCGGTCGCGGCAAGGGTTCAAATCTCCGGCCACCTGTCGCGTGCGATTCCTTCGAGCTGGAAGTATGGAGTCACCACCTGGTAAGCCTGTCGACTCGCAGGATTTGCTAGTGTTCATGGCAATCACGCGGCAGCAAAACTTGACGAGAAACTCGCATTCAGCCTGAGCCCTGAGGATTCCGGGACTGTGGTTGGTATCCTCTCGGTAGCCAAGACTGTCATCGATGGACTCGATCCAATCCTTGGTGCTGCACCCATTCCCGGGATTGACCTCGCAGCGAAGTCTCTCTCTCATCTCATCGATATGCTTCAGGTATGTCAATGAGGCGCGCTTCTTACACACCTTATGAACTAAAGTTGACTTCGTCCGGCGTGCACAGCAAACGAAGGAGAATGACGAGACTGCCAAGGCACTTGCACGGAAGCTGCATAGTTTCGCTGTCGTTATAGAGCAAGCAAGGAACGAAGTACAGACGAAGATGATGGCTGTTAGTAATGGGAACGTCAGACGGGATGGAATATCTGAGGCTGCGAAAGAGGACCCGCAGCTAGCGGACCTGCTGGACAATATTGGAGATCTTGCAAAGTATGTGCCGAAGTCCGCTTTCGAGATGGTCACCAATTGGTAGACTCGCAGAGCTCTGATGAAGCTCGAAGCTACAGCAACTGAGTTACAAAATTCTCCCTACATGCTTCGGTGCATCAAGCATGCCGGAAACACGAAGGTTCTATTGAAGCTCAACGACGGGGTCAGTGAAGCCACATGGGTTTGGCAGGCACGTGTTTTGCACGCTCTTAGTGGTTCTTGAACATGCACTGAATTCAGAGGTGGTAGTTCCGCAGTGGTGTGAAGCGTGACTTACAGCTCGCAGCTGTTGCGGCCAACGTGGGGGTGAGTAATGCGAGACTTTATCATTTCAACGATGATGTGAATCCTAGGGCATTACCTCATTAGACTATTCGGGACGCTCAAGATACTCAAGGTCCGTAAATGATTTCCGAATGTTATGTGTAATTCTCGTAGTGATTATTGTTGTCTCGCCCCCTCTAGAAGTCAATCAGCTTCTACAGCAACTGAGGCCAGCGCGAGCACACTTCCGAACGCATCCTAATTGGGACAAAGATATCCTATACGAGCAGCAGCAGCAGCAGCTCATCACCAAACTCATTCAGTGGGCTAAGGGCGAGAACGTCGAGCTCGGAGACCAGCGCTTCTGCGTTTTGACTGGTCCTATAGGGTCAGGCAAGTCGACCATAGTCCTACAACTCATCGATTATCTGGAGCGGGAGAAGCTGCTCGGTGCCAGCTTTTTCTTCAGCGATGCCGAAGAGAACTGCCGCGTGACGAAACGTGTCTTCCCCTCCATTGCTTTTCAGCTCGTTCGCGCGCATCAAGATCTGCGTCCGGCTCTCATCAATGGCATTCGTGAGCACATTGACCTGGACCTGGGAGAGAACGAACGCATGGACCACCAAGCGAAGAATTGTCTCGAAAAGCCCCTGAAGGAGATCTCGGAGACTCGCAACCCAGTGATCATCGTCATCGACGCTGCGGATGTTTGTACTGACCCTCCAGACGTCATCGCAATGATGTTCCGTCTCTTTCTGCGCATCGCGAGATCCGCAAAGTTTCCCATACGGTTCCTGGTGACTACCACACCCGAGGAGCGCATATTGAAGGCCCTTAACTCCGAAGAGTTCCGTGGTGTTGTACGGAAAGAGGAGATATCCACCGTCCCTCCGATCATTACCATTGCCAACCTTCTTCACACTCTGAAAGGCAACACAGATCAAGTCAACGGTCGTGCAGCACGGACGTCTTTCCCTCAGTATCCCACACAAGAGCAGACCGATGCGGACGGTGACGCAATTTGTCATGCTCACCTAGCGACCATGTGTCTCAGGATCCTGATCGAAGACGAGGTACTGCGTCGGAATCCTTGCGAGCTAGCAGAGCCTGCTCGATACGGGCTTGATTCGAAGGTCTCCGCTTCCTCCATACATGTTGACAGGCATATACCCGCGCATGTGGAATACGCCTGTGTACTCTGGACCACACACATCCAGAAGGCCAGTGGCGATCCCTCGACGCTCGAGGCCCTGGAGGAGTTCTGCCTTGGGAAGAAGAAACTGCTCTATTGGCTTGAATTGTTGGGATATCTGGATCAGCTTGACGTCGCGTTACGTACTCTGCATTCTGTGCGCCTTTGGTATGAGGTATGTGCCTAGTATGCTACGGGATGGCAGCCAACTGATGATCATGCTCGTTCTAAGAGACACGCCACTCAGAAGACCCTGGTTTCACAAGTCCTTCATGGTGTCCATCGCATCGCCCTCGATTTCAACGACATCATCAGTGTCTCCCCGGAGCAGTTGTACATCTCCGTATGGCCGCAGATACCCGCCTGCCCGTTGTTTGAGCTGTACAAAATTCCCTCTGAGACCGCGCCGATGAAATTGCTCACTCCGAGAGACACAAAGTGGAGCCCTTTCCTCTTCGATATCCAGACTCTGCGCGGTAGACTCGTTGGGGTGAAGGTCGATCTTAATGGCCGGTACATCGCGTCCTGTGCACTATATGGACAGATCGACCTGTGGGACGCCATCTCAGGAGCCCATCTTCTCAAGATCACGAATATCTCCGGTGCAGACTCCTTCGACATCGCGTGGGAGCATCAACGCGTCGTCTCATGTCGCGAGGGCGGTAACCAAATCTACCTTTACGATGACGCAGCAGACGTCCAGCCAGCGCTACTGAGCGCAGAAGGCTGCCGCTTCAGCTCCGTTGTCTTCTCTAGGGACGGACGCATCTACTCCCCCGTTCTGGAGGACACCCGTGTTCTTGTATGGGATGCCGGTGCTAGGACCCTATCGGACACGATTCAATGCGAGAAAGCGGTATCGACCACCATAGACTTCGCAGCCGACGGCACCCGAGCCGTGTCCGGATCATCATGCGATGTCTGTGTGTGGGACATCGAGAATGGGACTGTGCTGACGTTGCTGGAGGGCCACACGGACCAGGTCCTTTCGGCTGTATTCTTCCCCGACGGCGACAAAGTCGCTTCCAGCAGTCGTGACGCAGACGTTCGTATCTGGGACATTGAATCCAAGACCACTGCCCATGTTTTGCACCATCCTACCGCCGTCTCACAAGCCGTCGTTTCTCCGGCGGGCGATTTCGTGGCTTCTGCATCCGATGCGATTCGTTTATGGAACCCTGAGACTGGCGAAGTACTCGCGGTTCTGAAAGGCAATCCCTCCCCTGTAACTTCAATCTGTTTCTCGATGAGCGGTCTGCGACTCATCTCGAGTTCATGGGATGGGGCGGTCCGCGTGTGGGACATGGCGAGCATAGGCCCCACCTCCACCGAATCGGCAGGACATCAGACCGCCGTCACGTGTCTCGCATACTCATCTGACGGGCAGCTCGTGGCGTCGGGAGGCGCGGATAGGCGCATCATAGTCTGGGATGCACTCACCGGAGAACACAAACAAACTTTGGAGGGCCATGATTCTGAGATCCTCCATGTAGCTTTTTCCCCCGATGGGACGCGCCTCATCTCAACTGCGTCTCAGGACCATTGTCGGGTGTGGGAGCTTAGTACTGGACAGATGGCGATGTCCATCACTCACCGAGATGCCTACCTCGCCGCATTCTCCCTGGACGGCAAGTGGATTATAACCGGAAGGCGGTCCTTGCAACCACTCCCTCTCGTGGCAGACAACGACGCTGATCGCAGTGACATCCGTCTCTTCGGAGCTTCTGACGGCCAGATCGAGAAAGATTTCCGTTTCCCGCCTAATGCCGGAAGTCTGGATCTGGAATCACTGGAGTTCTCTCCATCCGGTACTCACATTCATGCAGTGTGCAGCTCTTCCGCCGTGTACGGATTCGACATAGCTACGGGACGTGTCGCTCTCGTCCCTGACAAGCTGCGGCCAAAGATTTCGCGGGACAAAATTGCTGCGTCCCCGCAACACGGCTGGATCACTTTGCCGGGCCCTGACAAACGCAGAGTCCCTGTATGCTGGCTGCAGCGGTCCCGAAGGCCTGCCGTGCGCAGTTTCGGAGACGGCAAAGAAGTGTGTGTGTCCCGAGGACACCAGCTAGGTATCGGCTCCGACAACGGCAGAGTCACGCTTTTGGACCTCTCCAATTTAGCGTTAGAGCCTCCTCCTCCTCCAGTGCGGCGAAAAACAATTGATTTCCGCTCTCCTCGTGATCTTTCGGTGGCCCTTGGATCGGCTGCGAGCAGGGCGGCTGCTGTCCTCACGAAACCTAAAGCTTCGTCTGGTGACACTTCCATTACCGATACTCTCCCCGATATTGCCGACGCGCTGAGCGCGGCAGGCACCTCCCTATCTGAGCTCAAATCGACGCCTCTGTTCGGTGGTCTGGAGAACGCAGTTTACTCCCTGTACGCTCTAACGGAAGTCCTTCAGGTCAGTCTATAATTCCACTTCTGCTACAGTTGGCCATGCTCACAACTTGACAGATCACGAAGGGGAAAGAGTACTTCAAGAGGGAGCTCGTCCAGAAGATCGAGGAGTTGACTGACACTGTCAAGCAGTCAAAGGCTGAAATAGAGAACATATCGTCATCCCAAGTCACAGCGCTCATTTTGAAGAAATCCAGTCCGTTAATCGCATTGCTCGACGTGACCGAGGATCTCGCCGAGTACGTCTTTCAACTCTCGTCGTATCTGACGTTGCTCGGTGCTGATGGGCCCTTACAGCATGCTGCATCTCTTCGCTCAGATCCAGGAAATTGAGCAAGTCGAAGCAAAGAACCTCTTCGTGCGCTTCAAACAGAAGGCACGCACTCGCAAGACGGACGTGGTGTTTACCGTCAAGGAC
This sequence comes from Obba rivulosa, assembly GCA_001687445.1. Lineage (NCBI taxonomy): Eukaryota > Fungi > Basidiomycota > Agaricomycetes > Polyporales > Gelatoporiaceae > Obba > Obba rivulosa. The sequence goes on along the minus strand of KV722386.1, from coordinate 11,753 downwards.
GGGATCGAGGACGCCTATGACGCCGTGGCTCACATCGTGGTATGTGGCGGTCGTGAGACCTCGCCTATGTGCCGCTCAATTAACACAATCTAGTCTCGGGGCAGAATCAAGGTTGCAAAGCTTATCTCCGAAGTCGCCACCGCCTCTACCCGAATCACAACTGCAGTCAAGGTGGGCCACTGTGCCTTGGACATATGCCTTCTGAGCTTTGTACTCACCTCGTCACTTCCTTTACAGCAAATCGAAGAACACATTACGGAAGGTCAGTGTTCCGCTGCCACCGACTAGGTGGATGGAAGCAGCCATACTGACCGCTGTGTCCAGACGACTCGCGCCGGCTCCACCGCCAGCGTGGAGTGGCTCAATCGCACATATCCTTCGATCGCGGAAAGGACAGCTCTCGTAACGAACAACGACTCCAGCTCCTCCAGGAACTGAGTGATCTGGCGGAAGGGATCAAGGTAGGCTCCAGCACACGGCTGTGATTTGGGAACCACACATCATGTATGTCTACGTACTACGCAGTGAGCTTTAGGTATCAGGGTGTACGAGTACTACTGTTTGGTCACTAGGTGGATACCTCCTTATGCACACTTGTTCGCCATCGATCCTTGGTCTGTGGTGTTGCCATGCAGCTGGAGTCCCCCGCTCGTATATCATGTATGTCCAAGTAATACGAAGTGAGCTTTGGGGATCAAGGTCTATGAGTATTACTGTTTGGTCACTTGATGGATGCCTCTTTATGTGCTCTTGTACGCTAGCTGGAAGATTGTACATCTAGGTCATCCGAGAGAAATTCACCTATGTTCCTCCTGTGATCCTTGTCTGTGTTGTTGACGAACGACGGATGTCATGCAGCTAGAGTCCTCCGCAGTCCGCTCGTCGGCACCGGTTCAATAGCTTCCGAATGACGCGGTCGAGGGGGCTGCACACTATGAAAGTGTGATGAGAAATGCTAGAAGACATCAGGCAGCCGCACTGGATCTCAAGCCGGCAGCATGTCATCCGTTCACTGAGTCTGCTATCCCGGGCTAGGGGCTGAAGCACGGGCGCTCGACATGAGCGCCCGCAGTGGCGCCGCCACACACGTGCGATGGGTATGTCCGTGAAGTTCTATTTCCAGGCGTGTAAAATAGTGGGTGGGACAGGAGGGAACAGCATAACATAGCAACAAGATGTAATACTCCGCTTCGCCGGTGTACGCGTTTACGGCCGAATGCGTATTCACATCTGCTGGCCCGCACGTCAGCGGGTCTAGGAGCAAGCGGCGACACGGCACGAACTGACTTTGGGTCGTGGATGAGTCCGTCTGAGGTCCGTTTACTTGCCGCCGGTAGTGCCCATGCCCATGACGGTCTTGAACGAGTCGTAGATCCACCACTGGAAGCCTGCGGGGCGCGTCAGCGGTGCAGGAGACAGGAGCGCGGAAACAAAACGTACCGGTGAGAGTACCAATCATGACGACACGCGTGCCGAGGCCCTTCGTCGCGAGCGTCGCAATGCCGACCTCGGACGCGATCTGGCCGGCGCTCTTGCCGCGGTGCATGGGCTTGCCCATGAGCGACACGAGCGAATCGGCGGGGTGCGAGACGACGGCACAGACGACACCCGCGAGGTAGCCGGACGCGAAGGTGATGCCGAGCTGGGTGGGCTTGCTGTATGTGTCCTTCGGCGCAGTGAAGACGTGGCTGTAGAACATCTCCACGATGTACTCGAAGAAGAAGAACTTGGCCATGGTGTACGGGATCTGTGCGCGCGTCAGCGGGGGCACGGCGGGGGGGGCGGGCGGGCACGCACCTGACGGGACCAGAGGGGGACAAGGGAGCCGAAGGGGTAGCGGGTCTCAGCCTTGAGCTTCTTCATCTCGCGGAGGGCCTCCAACATGGGGACGGGGAAGGTGCCGGCGGGGGACGTCTGGATCTTGACCTTGGTCATCTCGAGGGGGCAGAGGGCGATGTCGGCAAAGAACTCGGCGCTGGCGGAGCCGGCGCACCAGATCGCGCCCTTGTACTTGCTCGTGGCCTCCTCGCCCGCGAGGTTCATGTACGTGTCCTTGAAGAACTCGTACAGGCCGTACTTGAACATGCCCTGGAGGGAGTAGCCGATGAACGTCGGGCCGAAGCCCTTCCAGAGGCCGCGGCTGCCCTCCTCCGCGGCGATGGTCTTGAGGCCCTGGAAAAGGCCCTTGTACTTGCCAGGGTTGACCTGCGCACCAGCGTGTCAGGGCGGCGGGGCGACGCGCGCGGCGGCGATGACGCACCTGCATGTTGCACTTGGTGACATCGAGGGGGGTGATGCCCGCGTGGGTGATGCCGCACGCGAGGGCACCACCGAGCATGCACTTGGCGTAGTACGAGGCATCGTGGGGGACGGGGCCGAGATACCTGTGCGCGGTCAGCGGGTGCGCTGGCGGCGACGGCGGGGGGCGGGGGACGTACCGTGCATCCCACTTGCCGGAGGGAGCGAGGTGAGCCATCGGATTAGTTGAACCTAGGGTGGAGAAAGTCTAGGTTGGACGGGGACCTGGTCTAGAGGATGGGGGTGGTGGTGAGCAGAGCAGCGACTCCGTGCTCCTTCAAAAATTCGACGCGCGAGCCGAGTCTCCCCGGGACCCGCGACACTCGCCCCCGCGGCGATGAGCAAGGCATCCTTACCTCATGGGAGTCGCCCGGGTCCTGCCCTCCGACCGCCTCTCCGACCAGGGCCGAACGCCTCGCCTTCTCGTGTCCGCAGATATTCCGTGCACAGCCAGAGATAACCACATCCAGCTGCTCTCCCTGTGTCTCTCCAGCTGCAACGCCGCCATCCAGAAAACCAGTGCACCTTGTGAGTTCCCCACCATGAGCGAAATACCGGCGACGCCTCGGGCACGCCGCCGGGCGCCTGCGTGCCCGCCTAATCCCGCGTCCGACCCCTCCTCCGTCCCTACATTCTCTCATCTGTCAGCCCCGCCGCGCTCGCTCAGCACCCCAGCGAGAGTGTGTAACCTCCGACGCTGCTATACATAACACTTCCGCCGTGCACCCTCGCTGATAGCACTATTCCCCCCTCGGATCTCCCTGCGCACCCATGGCCCCCGTCCCCGAATCGGCGTCCGCAGTCTCCACTTTCGGATCGATGCACCCCGCAAAGGCGCCCCAGCAAGCGGCGCTGACCAGCCCGCCACCACCGCCGTTGCCCCTGCCGAAGGACCCGAGGGCCCCGAGAGCGGTCGTGCAGCCGTCGCCACGCGCGGTCTTTGCCTTTGACCCGCTCGAGGATGCGATCGAGGCGTTTGGGCGTGGCGAGTTCCTCGTGGTCATGGACGACGAGAGTCGCGAGAACGAGGGCGACTTGATCATTGCCGCGAGCGAGTGCTCCGCGGAGAAGATGGCGTTCATGGTCCGCCATACGAGGTACGTCGCCCCCCGTCGCCGTATGACTCGATCCTGAGCATGGTCTATTATCAAAGCGGATTCATCTGCGTCTCATTACCCGGAGACCGCCTGGACGCACTTGACATACCTATGATGGTCGCGGAGAACCAGGACCCACACCGGACAGCCTACTCTGTCACGGTCGACTACCGACACGGTAAGCCGAGCTTACATCCTCCACCTTACGAGAAACTCAATCTCAGACTCACCAGGGACGACAACCGGCATCTCCGCACACGACCGCTCCCTCACCGTCCGCGCGCTCGCCTCCCCCGCCGCGCACGCCGCGCACTTCTCGCGACCGGGCCACGTCGTACCCCTGCGCGCGCGCACCGGGGGCGTCCTCGCGCGGCGCGGGCACACCGAGGCCGCGCTCGACCTCTGCGCGCTCGCGGGGCTCCCCGCCGCGGGCGTGCTGTGCGAGCTCGTCGAGGACGCCGACGGCGGCATGCTCCGCCGCGACGCGTGCCGCACGTTCGCGGACGCGTGGGGCCTGAAGATGATCAGCGTCGAGATGCTCGCCGAGTGGCGCCGCAGAGAGGCGCAGCGTGCGGCGAATGGGAGCGGGCATTGACGGCCGAGCCCTGCGGGCGATGGCGGAAAAGAGGGCGTCGTATTGTATATTTATTGAATTGATCGCAGTCCACTCATACACCGAAGGCGAGGGATAACTGGTGCTTTCTGGCGGTAGATGGTCACTAACACAGTCTTGACGCGGAGTTACTCAACACTCTTCACTGGTATTTGATAGCGCAAGGGCGCACCGAGGCTGCGCTCGCGGGGCTCCCGGTCGCGGACGTGCCGTGCGAGTTCGTCGAGGACGCCGACAGTGGCATGCTCGGCCAAGACGCGTGCCGCGCGTGCGCAGACTGTTCGTCATACATCCATAACTGCATCTGAACTGCATTCCACTGTATCAGTGATTCGATCGATTGCACTTTGCCGTATTCTTCGGGATATTTGCATGATGTGTCAATTATGAGTGCACGTGAGTAGGTATCGACGCTCCGGGTTGCTACTTTTCGCGTCACTCTACCTCTTTCCGGTGCTACTCCGGTACTGCATACTTTCCATAAGATGCCAGCGGCAGGTCTCTCGAGACTCGGTACGTAATCATAGTCTTGTCGCTCGTGTGGCCTTCACTAATCTGGAAGCACAGCGTCAGATGTCCCTCAGCTCTCATCGTTCAGACTCACCGAAACACCTCCCTAGCGATTACCTCGTTCTCATGCACAGGTGTCTCAGCGTAGCCGAGATTGTGAGAGTCATCACAGACCACCTGCCAGCCAGCGACACCTATGGTCGAGCGGCCCTTGCTTCTCTTGCACGGACTTGTCGAACACTCCACGAGCCTGCTTTAGATGCGTTGTGGTACCACCAGGACGACCTCTTCAACATTCTCAGATGTCTACCTAGCGATTCTTGGACTTTTGGGCAGGATGAGCTGCCGCCTGGCACCATACCTGGAAATATAACGTATCACCTGGTGAGCGCATGTGTCTCAGGGCTTCAGGCAATAGCTTATACAATTCAACCATGGGTCGGATAGCGCATTACACGACCTCTCTCCCCGGCAGACTGGATTCGATTTGACACATACGCGTTGCGGGTGAAGAGCTTCGGGACGATGTATACCCCAAGGGCCCAACGCCCTCGTCCATTTCCACCCCCGCTCCCTTCTGCCAACACGAAGCCTGATTTCACGGTTCTCACGATGTCAGTATTCATCGAGCTCAGCCTGCGGCGCTCGTCTTCCCCGGTTTTCCCTAAGTTGCGACATCTATGCTGCACTCGCACCGAGTACATGGGATTTTTCTTAAGCACGAGCCTCACATGCCTGAAATTCAGCTTCGAAAGTCTACATTGGGACAACACCCCGTTGCCGCTCATATGTAGTCTACCTAAATCCTGTTCACGCCTTCAGGAACTGGAGATCCTCGACGACTCCGTAATGATGTGCCCTGCCATAATCCGCATTGTGGGCAACTTACCGCTCCTCCGGTGTTTCTCATTCAAGTGGTCGCGCGCCGATGATCTAGCAGAGCTGCTCCGCAGCTTGCAAACCGTCCCTATGCTGCAAACCGTACGTATGCACTGCGGCGAACAATACGGCAGGTTGCTATCGCAAGACCCCCTCGACACCGCGCGATTCTCCGCCGGAGGGAGTCTTCCTGCTGCCATCCGTTCCCTGCAGATCAACGACACCAGACCCGAGAACTTTCCCCGCCTCCTCCAGGTGCTTCAGCCTAGGGGGCTTCATCGCGTCCATTTTGCGCTGCACTTTCCTCGACGCATAGCACCTGAGGAGGGCGTCCCCGCTAGCTTACCAGAGACACTGGAGAGAACGCTGACCATGCTCAAGCACTGTTCCGACTGCTCCGTCCTGGAGAGCATCCTCGTCCAGTATCCAACCGACGACCCTCTGCCCGACAGGACAGACTGGGTCTGGAGCACTACCCAGATCAACCGCTACGTCGATTCTACTGCTTGCTATAACATACAGCATATCCAGCCTCTGCTTTCGTTTCACAATCTCATTACTGTCGACATCCGCGTCCACGCATCTATGTACTTGGACGACAACGCGCTGGAGGTGATGGCTATATCATGGCCACGTCTGCAAGTCCTGAATTTGAACGGGGGCATATGGCCTCGGGCAGAAGTATGTCTGCGCGTAACGCTCAGGGCTGTGACGCACTTGGCCCTGCATTGTGCAGACCTCGTCGGCTTCTCTCTCGCCATCAACTGCCTGGACGTCGAGCGGCAGTGCCAGACGCTGCCGCAACCGGCACCTCCCCACGGAAAGCTGCGGTGGATTCAGCTTGGCGAATCTCGCCTGGGGAATACTCGTAGCGAGTTGGTTGATTTCCTCCTGCGCTGGTTCCCAGGCCTGGAATGGATCAGGAATTCCACAGAATCAGACAGGACCTGGAAAACCATCATCGAAGAGACGAGGATTGCGCAGCGGGATCGGACGCAGAGCTTCCTCTTGGTGGAAGCGCAGTCGTGACTCATATTCGAATCCTCCCTAGGCGCCAGCTTCGGCATTTGACTTCTCAACTGGAATTCTCTCAAATTGATCTATCTTCCAGTAACGTTCCGTCGTTTACTGTTTTCCCGTCCTGGCTCCGGAGAATGGAAAGTATATTTGCAGAGTGTTCGGCATGTTTTCGCACCTGAATCTCCCCGGGACTGTTGCCTTCGATTGCATACTTATCATCACCGGCTGTGACCTCTGCACCTTCTATAAACCCCGGGTATATAAGACGATGATTAAGCCAAAGGCGACAGAAAATGTCACAGAATGGGGGCAGTGTCCATTGGGAGGCGGCACCTGCAGGAAGCAAGCGCGGTCGTGTGCGTGGCGATGCAAGGTAGTTACCCGTGGAGCACACAAATAAGGGTGACCGGCGTGACCGATCCCACATCCTCCCGTATCAGCGTCCGTAAGCACCACGACGAGAGAATTGTGACTTGTGAGGTCTCAATGAGACTGCTTGTCATTGAAGTGCAACACGTGTCCCAATCCTGGTTCGATGGGGACGTACAGTCAGGCATTATGACGTAAACCATCTTTAGATTGATTGTATAAGAGTGCGCCGCTTAGCGGCGACATTGAATGGCGCTGACGTCACTTGATGCAACGCAGAGGGAAAACCAGCCACAGCGAACAAATATTTGCGACGTCAGTGAGTTTCAAGCGCCTATCCCAGGTCTCCATGCCAGCGCTATCCTCTTCTCTTACACAGTACTTCGTACCTCAATGCTAGGCGTTCTGTGAGGTGTTTCTGTCAATCATTCTTGTCGACCTCAGATTTACATGTGTCATGCATACTGCCCGCATGGGCGCATGATGACCTCCACCCCTTCGTAACACCCGGCATCCAACGAGCCAAGATGTGCTTTCTGGGTGCTCATCATCCGTGTTCTGTAGCCTGTATCTGTCTCCTCGTGCGCCGACTATTACCGACACGGCGACATCTGCATACATGTCATTATGTTCATGGAAAAAGACGGCTTGAAAGCTATGTGGAGGATTCGTCGCACCCGAGAGGATATGCAACGAACCACTCCATGATGCAAGAGGTCCCAGCATCGCAAGTCAGCTTCAAACTCCGTTCCGCCCTACGGAAACTCTACCCGGAGCGGCAGGAAATCACGACCGTCGGTAGCCGGATGACTTTCTCCTTTGATCACTCCTGAACGTGCAACAGACGCGCGGTTCTGGCGAATCTGCTGGGCATTTTGGGTCAACTCAAACATACGACGGTGGTACTAGGACCTCTCCCCTGGTCATAACGCACGATCCTGTCAGCTGGCGTTCTGGAGCTGGCTGCTCGGTTCCCACACCATAGATCTATCTGGACATTCACGTTCTCCCCTTCCGGAAAAATAAAGAAATCTTCCTGCCATCACGGTCTCTTTACCAGCGCGAGCGCTTCCGCATGGCGAATTTCTTCTGTTGATATTAATATCTAGTAGCTGCAATCATTAGCTGCCTGCGAATCTACATCCTCTTAATTGGTTAGCCCTCATCACTCCTACGGCAGAACAGATTGTGATAGGACTCAGTGGTGGAAAGGACCCAACGGAGGCCGAGCAAGCGCGATCATGTGGTATGCTACGCGATATGGAGTCGCGCGGGTGACTGGCGGGCCGTTGATAGGGCGTCGCCGGTCGCTGCGCCCCTGGCTTCCGCCGGTCGCAGAAGCCCATCTGATCATCGTCAACAGCCAGCGGACGGCCTCCCCGCTGAACCGGATAACGGCAGCGGGCGCAGGGAGCGACTGGGCCGTGTGCTTATAATGCAAAATAATCCCGATAAAGGTGGCCTGGGAGTTTATTCAGTAAGCTCTTCCGTGGCTTTTAAGCCACATTCCACTCCTCTCGCTCTCCCCACCTTCATCTGTCCCCCAGTTGAACAGCGCTCTACATCGAAATGTCTCAAACTGCCTCTGTCTCCACCCGTGGTACCTCCCGCGTGCACCTTCGCTCCCGGAAGCGTGCCTTGAATCTTGCCAAGTCTTGCATTGGGCAGGTGAGCTTGTCGTATGGTCTGTGGCGTTGCAAACATTGCGCTCAATGCGCCTTCTCTGTAGCACTGGAACTGGGATGGTGATATCTCCCTTGATAGTGACGTCTCCGACGTCTCTCCGGCATCTCCCTGCATATCCACGGCGGGGGATTGGAGCTCGGGAGACGATACCGACGTTGCCTCAGATGTTCTCAGCGTGTATCATCGCAGGGCATCAGCTAAGAACCATCGTCGCGATGTGGAGATGATGAGCCACAAGCTCGCACGGCTCGGCATTCACGCCGGCGACGTCAGCGACGCCGAGTCCTCCAGCTCGACCGGGACTCTCGTGGAGAAGCTCATCTCTTCCATGTCCGCCGCCCGCCTCGACCCCTCAGTCACGCTCTGCCGTGCCCATTGCCCTGCGCTCTCGCTCTCGTCCAACGACGATTCAGACACCGAGGAGTCGTCCTCGTCCTCGTCATACGGCTCGGCACGTGGCGTCCGCTCTCCTCGACGCCCCACAGCGCGCGAGATCCTTCGGAAGGCTGCCTTCCCCCACCACTCCCTGCCTGCAGTCCCGGCAGTCCCCCGCTCTCGTGCACGGCGCGCAACTGCACCCTACCCGGTCCCCGCAACCTCACTGTCAGGTGCTTTCGTGTACTCCGCCGCGACAAGCCACGCATTTACCTGCGGGGCATGGAACGGTGATCTCCTCGTCGCGCCCATCTGCGAGCAAGGCACTGTGGCGGACGCGGACTGGGAGATGGAGGATGCGTCCATGCGCATGGCGGACCTCAGCCTGCACAAGACGTCGATGAGGTTTGATCGACTCAACGGGACGTGGTTCCCGTTCACATTCAAGTGAGCTAACCCCTTTGGAATAAATATTACACCAACTGATATGTTTTTCGCAGCCACGGGAACCCATATTGATGCTCTTGGCGAGCATCAGACTTTGCGCCGTAGAAAACGCCATGGGCCTACGGCCCATTGTAACGACGCAACCCTACCAACCCCCACCATGGCGCGGGTAAGGGCGCCGTTTTATATCTCGGCGCAGACGCGAAGTCACCATGCTGTGACTATCGCTGGATGAACAATGTATATTATTCAGAGTAGTGCTTGTTGTGTTCCGATTCCCCCTGTCTGCTTGATCATACTGTATTTTGCCGCGATCTGACAGTTCGATGGCTGCAAATAGATGGCCAGAATCTGTATAGCCTTGTGCATTTGCCTCTTGCACCGGCATGTGTTGGGTTCAAAACAGTGTGATTAAATGTCTGCAGCTGGACCGTCGTCGCACATCACACAGTGTAAGCATGACGTTCGCGAGTCGAGCAGTCTGGGATTTGGTTAGGCGCCCGTGATGCTTCTCTCTTTGCAACAGGCGCGACTGACTGTCATACATCCCTGCTGGTACCTGGACTCCGTTATTTAATGCCAGGATCGACGACTCGCCGATCATTGCACAGTATTCCCTCCATTCTCCCCGCGATTAGCATGCTGCAGCTGCGAACAATTAAATAATTAATGGGCCTGTGCACACAAGTCAGCGTCGATGCCTGAGTCGCCACGTGTTGAGATCTGCGTCTCTTCGGCACTGCATGGGGAAAGGGCCTTCCCATTGCTATCCAGCGACTTCATCCCGGAGAACCTTCCCCGTGTTCTACAGGTGCTGCACCCTAAGGGAATTCACTATATCCATTTATCCTGCATATGTCTGAGCCCGTAATATTCGAGAATAGGGTTGGCGTGCCCTCTAGCCCGCCGGAGACAGGGGAGAGAGCGCCCATCACCTTCAAGCATTGCTGTGGCTTATCTACCCTCCAGAGCATCTGCGTCCGGTATCCGATCGATAGTCCGCCTTCTGGCTGGTCAGGCTGGGAGCACGGCACTGACTAGCTTGACCATTATGTCGATCCCGCTAGTCGCTATACCGTCCAACATATCCAACCACTATCTTCATTTCACAATCGGATTCACGATTCCAGCGAGTCCGACGGGTCCTGGAAAACCATCATCGAAGGATCACGAAGTGGAAGCGGAAGTCAACGAGTCTGAGTCGGCGCAGCGCAGCGGGGCGAGCTCAGTGAGATTGAGTGGGGGATTCATGTGGAATGAGGTTAAGGTACGTAAAATTTGTGATATATACAATAAATGTCTAACATTTGTGTGAATACCTTTAGTTTAGTGGTTGTATTATGTACTGTCCAGTGGTA